>PVKV010030659.1:0-22004 GCA_004027835.1 Alouatta palliata
CTTTGGGAGGCCGAGGCGGGTGGATCACGAGGTCAAGAGATCGAGACCATCCTGGTCAACATGGTGAAACCCCGTCTCTACTAAAAATACAAAAATTAGCTGGGCATGGTGGCACGTGCCTGTAGTCCCAGCTACTCAGGAGGCTGAGGCAGGAGAATTGCTTGAACCCGGGAGGCAGAGGTTGCGGTGAGCCGAGATCACGCCATTGCACTCCAGCCTGGATAACAAGAGCAAAACTCCGTCTCAAAAAAAAAAAAAAAAAAAAAAAGAATTGTACTTGGTACATGGTAAGATACTGAAGTATGTGTTGACTAAGTTAACAAGTAAATGAATGAATGTAGGAGTTAGCTTCTTGATAACCAAAAGGAGGGAAATGACTTCGGATTTTCAGTCAGTATCAGGTTAAAAACCTGGACACATCAGTTCTGAAAACACGCACCTTTACTCATCCCTACTACACTTTCCAGTGTTCCTCAAACAGAAAAGCAGGTACCCAAAAGCCAGAGGTAACCCAAGCTAACAGCGTCTGATCATCCATCACTTTGACAACTGGAACACAATGAAACTTAAGGTAGAAGTTAGTAGTTCAAGTGTCTTCACACTGATGTTCATCTACCAGTGTTTTACTGAGTACTAAAAGAACTTAATGCTTGCCCCTTGAAAAAACTTAAAGATTTTTAACTAAAGGCCAATTAAAGAGATCAGATCCAAATCCTCTGCCTTACCACCTCAACTACAAAGAATGACATCAAAAATGATGTTTTTAAAATTAATTTATTTATTTTTCAGACAGCGTTTCACACTTGTTTCCCAGGGCACAATCTCGGCTCACTGCAACCTCCGCCTCCAGGGTTCAAGCGATTCTCTTGCCTCAGCCTCTCAAGTAGCTGAAATTACAGGCATGCGCCACCACGCCCGGCTAATTTTTTATTTTTAGAAGAGAGGTTTCACCATGTTGGCCAGGCTGGTCTCGAACTCCTGACCTCTGGTGATCCACCCACTTCAGCCTCCCAAAGTGCTAGCATTACAGCTGTGAGCCACCGCACCTGGTGAAAGGGATGTTTTAAAAGTACCTTGTTGGTCAGGCACGGTGGCTGATGCCTGCAATCCCAGTACTTTGGGAGGCAGAGGCAGGTGGATTGCTTGAGTTCAGGAGTTCGAGACCAGCCTGTGCAACGTGGCAAAACCCTGACTCTACTAAAAATACAAAAAAAAAATTACCTGGGTGTGGTGGCACACACCTGTAGTCCCAGCTGAGGCTGAGGTGGGCGAATCATCTGAGCATGGGAGGTAAAGGCAGCAGTGAGCCAAGATTGCTTGAGCAACCAGAGACTGTCTTGAAAAATTGAGAAGAAAATAAAAGCACCTTGTCTGGAACACGGTAGATGCTATTTTGGTGATTCATAATTTGCTGACTAGACTACCAAGCTCCTCAGACGTAAAGTGACTTGCCCAGTCATCTAGAAAGCTGACATTTTCTCAGAGCCAAGAATAATATGTAATCTAGCTGCCAATCTTGAATAAAAAGGGCAGGGTATACAGCATATAACTGAGAATTAAGAGATGAGACTCTTAGAAATGAAGGACAAATACAAATTTAGGGGTAAACACTGAGGACAGTGAAAACTACTCAGACATGAAAAAGCAACCTGTATGAGGTTTTTTTTTTTGAGACAGAGTCTCCTCTGTCACCCAGGCTGGAGTGCAGTGGCGGGATCTGGGCTCACTGCAACCTCCGCCTCCCGGGTTCAAGTGATTCTTGTTCCTCAGCCTCCCAAGTAACTGGGACTACAGGCAGGTACCACCACACCCGGCTAATTTTTTTGTATTTTTAGTAGAGACAGAGTTTCACCATGTTAGCCAGGATGATCTTAATCTCCTAACCATGTTGATCCGCCTGCCTCAGACTCCCAAAATGCTGGGATTACAGGTCTGAGCCACCATGTTGGGCCTTTTTTTTTCTTTCTTTGAGATGAAGTCTCACTGCCCAGGCTGGAGCACAGTGGCATGATCTCGCTCACTACAACCTCTGCTTCCCAGGTTCAAGCAATTCTCCTGCCTCAGCTTACTGAGTAGCTGAAATTACAGGCACGCACCACCACGCCCGGCTAATTTTTTGTAATTTTAGTAGACAAGGTTTCGCCATGTTGGCCAGGCTGGTCTTGAACTCCTGACTCCAGGTGATCCCTCCCCCTCAGCCTCCCAAAGTGCTGGGATTACAGGTATGAGTCACCAGACCCACATGAGTTTTACATGCTCAAAGACGAATATGTAACTTATACATCTAATAAATGACTCTGGCTCCTGGTCCAAAAATGAGTTACAGGTCTGATAAAGGCTCAAACTAAAAAGCCAGTATTCTCCAGGCATGTTCAATGGGAGCCAAGCAGAAGGGTTCCTAGGCCTACAACCCCACTGCCAGCTACAACCTCTTAGCCCTCTTTGACATCTTTGAAGGCCCCCTACACTATCAATAACCTTTCTTTTCCATACTCACAAGAATTGTTCCCAGAACACAAAATAGTATTTCCAAAGCCTGGAGGTGGCCAAAACTAACATGGTCCAGTAGCCAAATCACTTCTAGGTACCCCTAATTACAGAAATTCACTGCCTTCACTGTTAAAAGTGTGTGCTGCACTCACACCTACATCCAAAATCTTTGGATCAGCTGTGTGCTGTTCCACTAGGCCATCCCAGAGAATAGTCTAACTCATTTATATGAGATGACTAACATTTAATGAAAAGTGACTATATATACATGTGTCACATGTTCTCATCTGACTCTCCCAATAGTAGTATAGCATAACGATTATAAACAAAGCCCTAGATGGTTCCAATGTCTGGTTCAGTTCCTTAAGCCACCAACTTTGTACCCATTTGATCCTCAAGTACCCACCTGAGGCGCGGCGTGGTGGTTCAGGTCTGTAATCCCAGCACTTTGGGAGACCAAGGCAGGTGGATAACAAGGTCAAGAGATCAAGACCATACTGGCCAACATGGTGAAACCCATTGCTAGTAAAAATACAAAAAATCAGCTGAGCATGGTGGCGCGTACCTGTAGTCTCAGCCACTCGGGAGGCTGGGACAGGGGAATCACTTGAATCTGGGAAGTAGAGGTTGTACTGAGCCGAGATTGCACCACTGCACTCCAGCCTGGATGACAAAGCAAGACTCCATCTCAAAGAAAAAAAAGAATAGGAACTTAAGGCCAGGTGTGGTGGCTCACACCTGTAATCCCTGCACTCTGAGGCTGAAGTGGGAGGATCATTTGAGGTCGGGAGTTCAAGACCAGCCTGGCCAACTTGGTGAAACCCCGTCTCTACTAAAAATACAAAAATTAGCCAGATGTGGTGGTACATGCCTGTAGTTCCAGCTACTCAGGAGGCTGAGGCAAGAGAATTGCCTGAACCCAGAAGGAGGTTGCAGTGAACCAAGATTGTGCCACTGCACTCCAGCCTAGGCAATACAAGACTCTGTCTCAAAAAAAAAACAGTCACTTAACCAACAGCCTCAACTTCCCCATTTACAAAATACATTTAGAAACAGTTGGCCGGGCACGGGAGCTCACAGCTGTAATCCAAGCACTTTGGGAGGTGATGGATCACAAGGTCAACAGATCAAGAACATCCTGGCCAACATGGTGAAACCGTGTCTCTACTCAAAACATAAATATTAGCTGGGCAGGGTGACGCATGCCTGTAGTGTCAGTTAGTCTAGAGGCTGAGGCAGGAGAATCACTTTAACCCAACAGACAGAGGTTGCAGTGAGCCCAAATCGCGCCACTGCACTCCAGCCTGGGCAGACAAGAGCAAGACTCTGGCCAAAAAAAAAAAAAAAAGCCAGCCAAGGTGGCTCACGCCTGTAATCCCAGCACTTTGGGAGGCCAAAGCAGGCGGATCACCTGAGGTCGAGGGTTCGAGACCAGCCTACATGGAGAAACCCTGTCTTTAGTAAAAAATACGAAATTAGCCGGGCGTGGTGGCGGATGCCTATAATACCAGCTTCAGGAGGCTGAGACAAGAGAGTCGCTTGAACCCAGGAGGCAGAGGTTGCAGCGAGCCGAGATCAAGGCACTGCACTCCAGCCTGGGCAACAAGAGCGAAACTCCATCTCAAAAAAAATATAAAGAAATAGCTAATGCATGTGAGTTGCTATAAAGATTAAATATAATTTGTTTTGGTTGTACTAATTTAACATAAATTTAGTTTTTTGTATTAATATATGTATTTATTGTAGTTAGGTATTATCCTCATTTTACAGATAACAAAACAAAGGCAGTGTTCCTGGTATGTTCAAGACCACACAGCCAAGAAGAGGTAGAGGACTGAAATTCAGGAAACCTCCTGTAGCCCCATCTACTTGGGAGCCTGAGGTAGGAAGATCTCTTGCACCATATGTTTAAGTGTAGCCTAGGCAACACAGTGAGACCCTCTTTTTTAAAAAAACAAAAACCAAAAAACTTACTTTTGTTTGTATGTTTTCCTCAGATGGGATTTCACTGTTTCTCAGGCTGGAGTGCAGTGGCATGATCTTGGCTTACTGCAAACTCCACCTCCCAGGCTCAAGAGATCCTCCAGCCTCAGCTAGACTACAGGCAGTACTGGTATGTACCACCACAGCCAGCTAATTTTTTATTTTTTTGTAGTAAAGTTTCCCCATATCGCCCAGGCTGGTCTAGAACTCCTGGACTCAAGGGATCCGACTGCCTCGACTTCCCAAACTGCTGGGATTACAGATGTGAGCCATGACACCAGCCCCAAGTCGGTTTTCTTTTTTCTTTCTTTTTGGGGGGGATGGAGTCTCTATCCAGTGGTGTGATCTCAGCTCACTGCAACCTCTGCCACCCAGGTTCAAGCAATTCTCCTGTCTCAGTCTCCCGAGTAGCTGGGATTACACGCACCTGCCACTAAGGCCGGCTAATTTTTTTGTCTTTTTTTAAGTAGAGATGGAGTTTCACCATGTTGGTCAGGCTGGTCTTGAACTCCTGACCTCGGACCTCCTGATCCACTCGCCTCAGCCTCCCAAAGTGCTGGGATTACAGGTGTGAGCCACCATGCCCAGCTCCAAGTCAGTTTTTAAACCAAATCATGTCTCCAGAAAATTTAACTACCTGGGACTACCGGCACAGCCTTTCCTTCCTTACCTACCACTTGCCTATCAATAATTCATATAAACTAGCTCACTGAGGTAGGTCCTGCCTCCCAGACTATAAATCCCTCAAGGTCAACCCGAGGCCTGCCTCAGCTAGCTGAGCAAAGCAGGCATGCATGCATTCATTCAGACAGGGTCATGCTCTGTCACACAGGCTGAAGTGCAGTAGTATGATCATAGCTCACCGTAACCTCAAACTCCTGAGTTCAAGCAATCCTTTTGCTTCAGCTTCCCAGGTAGCTAGGACTACAAGTACATGCCACCACAGCTGGCTTTTTTTTTAATAGACAGAAGGTCTCACTGTATTGCCGAAGCTGGTCTCAAACTCCTGGTCTCTAGCAATACTCCTGCCTCAGCTTCCCAAAACACTGGGAATTACAGGTGTGAGCTACCACAACTGGCCACATTTGAAGCACTACAGATAGAGAATATGATTTAAATCTAGACATGAAACACAGTTTTTTTGTTTGTTTGTTTTATACAGACAGGGTTTCTCCATGTTGGTCAGGCTGGTCTCCAACTCCCGACCTCAGGTGATCCACCCATCTCAGCCTCCCAAAGTGCTGGGATTACAGGCGTGAGCCACCACACCTGGCCGAAACCCAGTTTTAAGAATTCTTTTCTGGAAAATTCTACAGACTTTTACCCTTTATGACCTTTCAAAGGTACCTATAGATTGTGAAATTCAGTTTTCCGTATGTTACACAGTATACTAGGTCCATAAATCTAGTAAATCTGTTTTCATTATGACCTCATCCATCCCATGATGTCCACTTATTTGGCTTAATAGGACAAAATGCCTGGAGGACCAACCAACAGTCTGCGCACAGTCTGTGGCAGAATTTAAGTGATAGATTTGACTAGAACGGTAGCCTACTTAGAAAGGCTGAACCCCTCAGTGATAGTCTCATTACCTTCATTACAAGAGATGGTCTCAAGCCCACCACACACAGAATTTAAAACCAGGTACCAACCTCAGAAGAGAGCAGCCTGACAAGGTTAAAAGCCTCTAGGTGGTCTTGTTCTAGGAATAAACCAACTAAAACTTCTCCAATGAAGGCCAACTTGTCGAGGTGATAGGTGGAGAAGTTGAATCATCTGAAGATAAAGTCCATTTTCCCAAAACACATTCAGTTATCTGTTTTCCATTCACTCAATACAACTTTCCCCAAGTTATAGGACTTGAAATCAGCAATCCACAAAGCAAAGTATGAGAAGCAAGCTATAGGATTAACACAGGTGGCATAATTTTAAAAAAAAAGAGAGGAGGGAGATTTTAAAACAATCTGCAAGAGGAAAATGACACATGATTTTGCTTTGTAGCTCCTCCTGGCTTGAGCAATTAAGGGTCTGAAGGCTGAGGCAGCTGGGGCAGCAGGACCTAAAGATGACAGGCAGGCAGAGCGCTCATCTGGGCCAAGTCGCTTTCAAGAGCTGGGGCTGTGACAGAGAACATCACCACTGGCCCTGAGAGCACATTTAGCTGTTTTATGCAGGAACCAAAGGATTGAGACAGTGGCAGAACCCTCACTGGAGAGAAAGGAAGATGACAGAAAGCCACACTGACAAAGAAAAATTGCAAATACACAGACCACAATCATAACCCTACTATCAACCCTCAATTTTCCAGGGTAATAACCAAAGGCAGGCTTATTAGCTTACCCTCAGACCACCCCATCACCACATAGAAAACAAGAAACTTATCAAAATCCTTCTCCCATTCTTTCCCAGTCCTGCAAAGAAATAAAAAGGAGCAGCTAAGCACCTGAAAGCAAAGCAGTGAGCAGAAAGAGAAGCAAGGAAAAGAGCCATGGCCCCAGTACTCCCTGAGATTACCCAGTTAGCATCCACAAATAAGAACTCATGGTCATAAGAGCAAATGCTTTTGCACGCTGGGCAGAGGGAAGAGGACATCTAAGGCAAGATACTCGGTCACAGGGAAGTTCACATGAAGCCAGTGAAGGAGGCAGAAGACAACCCACCTGACCTCCACTTGACTGACACGTACACCTCCCCAAAGTCACCTTGCCCTAGGCTCCCAAATCGAGTCTTTAAAACCCCTTTTCCCAAAGGAGCATCAGTAAGTTCTTCAGTTGTTATCATCCCACTCAACCAGTCTTTCATTTACCTATCATTAAGCCCAAGCCTCCATCTTGTCCCTGGTTTAAGCTGTCATATTTTTTGCCCAGGTCCTCAATCCCCAGCCCTAGAATAAAAGCATTAGAAAGAGTCCTCAATTCCTCACCAAACCCTAGCATCACTACTTGGTTATGCTTGCACTCCACCCCTTCCCAGAATCTATACCTTCAAATATAAACCCAGCGAGAAGACATCTGAAAACCCTAACAGAGAGGGATAGAGAAAGGAGTCTCCAGTGACTATAATGGCAGGGGTTGGTAGGACGCAGGAGGATGCTCCATGGTACAGCTCAACAGGCAAAATACCAGCTTTAGGACCAGAATGCCCCATACCTGCTTCAAGTTTTCTCTGTCCTTCCTTTTCCCAACCATAGGACAACCATAGGACAGTATCAGCACTACCATTACCTCCACTCCACTACTGGTTCTTTTCTAGGTCCTAGCCCCAGCACTCATTCGAGCCTACTGCCTAAAGGATCCACTAGCCTGTAAATACTACGGCAGCCCATTCCCCATTTTCTGAGAAGCCAAACCCCAGAACCATCCCATTGGAATACAGGTTATTCCTGAACTGAAGGAAAAGTCAGGGAAAATGGTCAAGCAGAGGAAATGGGCATTTACTGCATTTTGGTGTGACTAACTCAAGCTGAGAGCTGAGGAAGTCCAAGCCATCTGCTCTGGACTCTCTAGTCTGACAGATGCCAGGCTAGCAGGATGATGATGAGCTAAACCGTTCTGGGCCACAGGGCAATCCTTCTAATTCCCACAATCAAACCCCTTTCCTCACCAGTCCTGGGTTCTCTGACTGCCTACCCTTTAGCTATCACGTCTTCCTGGATGTCAAATTGGCTCCTTTGACACTGAATGCAATCAAGACAATGACAACCAGGTTTCCAAACTGCAAATTGCCCCAAGTTTTATTTGTAGTCCATACAAAAGGGAAAAAAAATTAAGTTTTTCTAACACCACCTACTTGGGGATATGGGGAAGTGGAACTGTGCCGCTCACCATCAGCTAAAACATTAGTGGTCAGCAGGGACTCGGACACATACCAACTGACTGTCCCAACAGGAACTCAGTCTCAACAGTCTACACAGGGACAGTCAGGGTACCTTGGACTCCTGGCACAGCTTGGCACATAGGAAATGGTTAAGCTAACCCTTTCCTGGCCTCCTTCCCATCTAAAAACAAAAAGGCGCCGCCGACCTCAGCTGCAGGTTGCTTTCCCATCCAAACGACCTTAAATATCGCGCACAAAAATAAAAGGGAGCCAGGAAAAAAAAACATAAAAGAAATTCCCATTCTTTTATGGGAGATGGGAAGCAGGGTAGAGGGGAAACCGCAGATCTAGAGCCAGTAGCAAGATTTGCTGCTGAGGCGAAGGAACAAAGTAGGTTACTGCCCAACACTCAAAATGATCATCTGGGGAAGGCCCAAATGGTAGAGGGGATGAAAAACCGCAACCAGGAAAGGTATGGGCCAGAGTAGTTATAACCTGGGTCTGTACCCTACCCACCTCTTTTCTCCCTCCCTCCCTGTGATGCCCCATCCCAGGATGGCCCTACATGCGGCGCTGGTAGCCAGAGTGCATCTGAGCCGCCCGCAGGTAATCATTATAGGAGCCCGAATAGCGTGCGTAATCGGAATGGGCATCGGGCAGGCGACGGTAATCCAGCGAGGACTTTGTCGGCGAGCGGCGGAACGAAAGCTGCGACTCTGATAAACGGCGGTAATCAGAGAGCTCGGCTAAACGCCGGTCGGAACCATACCTAGTCGAGAGAAGAAGACAGTTGGTGAATGAGACAATTGAGGGGAGGACTCCAGTTGGGCATGGGGGAGATGCCAATGGGGACAGGGAGGGCATGATCACATTGGTCTCCAACAGATTGGTCTCCTTTTGTCAGAAGGCTCATCACCCTGTCCAGGCCAAAAAAAAAAATCAAGCCTGGCTTCACCTCAGTGGGAAATCAAACCTTCCACTGAAGTCCTCCCCTCTCAACTGGCCAAGGTGGATTTTGGTCTACATTCCCACACCACAGCAAACTATCTCCACCCCTGGGCCCTGCAGAGAAAGACCTTGGTTGTTTATCAACAGAACGGCGGATGAAAGCAAGGTCCCCAACTTCCCAGAGTGGACGCACCTCATAAACTTGCCTTTAGCCAGTGAGTGCCAAAGGGACTACTCTTACCCCTACCCCTGCCAAAGCCAGGACAACCACATAATAGGCTTAAGGATCCTTGAGACAGTGGGAAAGGATATGGGCCAAGGTCCTGCAGGCAGTAGCTCCAATGACACTTGGGCTAGCCTTGACAGGTGACACTGGGCCTGGCCTGACTAGCTGGTACCACCCCCCAGGTTGAGCACTATGCTCCACCTGAACCCTGGTGACCAGAAAAGTTCATAGGCGCTGCTCCCCTCGGCCTCTGGACATCCCACAGAAATAAAGACCGAAGGAGGGGCCAATGCCTCATTTCCCTCCCATGCCAACCTCAGCCCCTTGCCCTAAGCCCCAGCTGGGGGCAGGGGCCGGGGGGCATACAGTACCTTTTCGACATGGCGACAGCCTTTTTGTAGGGATCGTCGTAGCTGGCCCGGGGTGGGGAGAGACGGGTACGCTCATAGGGCGGCGGGGTGCTGTTGGCGTTGGCAACGGCCCCCTGGGACATGGACAGGTAGGCTGCAGACGGCTGACCTGCCCCATCGTAGGCATTGCCTGGCTGGCCGCGGTAGGAGGCAGCAGCCTGGGGATGCTGCTGGGCAGCATAGGAAGCAGCCAATGAGGCTGACGACTGCGTGCGGTAAGGAGCTGCCAGGGTGGCAGAAGGTTGGGCTCCATAGGCAGCTGCAGCACCATAGGAGCCAGTGGCCGCAGCAGCCGACTGAGCCCCATAGGAGCCTGAGAGGCCCATTGATGCTTGGGCCCCGTAACTATTCAGCTGGGTCTGGACAACCGGCTGGGCCCCATAGGAGCCAGCCATTGGGGTAGTGGCTTGTGCAGCATAGGCTGCTGGCTGGCTGGCATAGGCGGCAGCTGTGGCTGGCTGTGCCACATAGGCAGCAGGTTGGGAAGAGTAGGAAGCAGCCTGCTGTGCAGCATATGGGGCGGACTGGGCATTGTAAGAGGCCGAGGGCTGGGCATTGTAAGAAGCTGCCTGGGCTCCATAAGCTAGTGAGGAGGCTGCAGACTGAGCCCCATAGGAGGCTGCCTGAGCCCCATAGGAGCCTAAGGAGGAAGCTGCTCCCTGGGTGTTGTAGGAAGAAGCAGCTGCACGAACCCCATAGGAAGAGGCAGCCTGGGTGCCGTAAGAGGATGGCTGGTTACCATAGGAGGCAAGGGAGGAACCCTGAGCCCCATAGGAGTTGAGTGAAGAAGCCGCAGCTGCCTGACCCCCGTAGGAAGAAAGGGCCGAGGCCGAGGGCTGGGCTCCACCATATGGGCCAAGTGAGGAAGCCGCAGCGGACTGGGAGCTAGGACTAGCCAGCTGACCCCTGTATGGGGCCCCAAGGGAGACAGAGGGCTGAGCGCGGTAAGAGGCTGCCTGGGCAGTCATGGGCTGAGTCCGATAGCCAACACCCAAAGAGGCAGAAGGCTGGGCCCTGTAGGCAGCTCCCAATGACACTGATGGCTGGGCCCGGTAGGTAGCTGGCTGGGCCGTCAGAGGAGCCACATAAGAGGCTCGGGGAGGTGAACGGCGCAGGGGGCTGCGGTCGCGACCAAAGAAGGGTGGTGTGGGCTGACGAGCTTGCCCATCAAAGCCACCAGTGCTGTTGCCAAAAGCCTGCTGGTAGTCGAAGGTGGCAGAGAAGCCACCAGTTCCAGGGAAGGCCGTATCCCCAGCCCCTGGTTTCTTGGTCTTGTCCCCAGACTGGACAGCCAGGCCAGGCCCCTTCTTCTGACCCTTGGTGGAGAGTTCCACGTTGATGCGCTTGCCCTTCACTTCTTTGCCGTTGAGCTGCGCGATTGCGGCTTTGGCATCTGCTTCCTTCTCCATGTGAACAAACGCGTAGTCTGATAAAGCAGCAGACAGAGGGTTAGCAATTAGGGGGGCAGGGCATGCTACCTGATGGGTCCCAAATTGGACACACAACAGCACCCAGCTGTTGCCAGCTACCTCCAAGGCCTCCAAACCCTCCTCTCCAGGAGTGTGTCATAAAATGTGGCTCCCATGTAACAAAGCTTCTGACTGTCCCAAGCAGTCATCTTTGCCTACAGCCTTCTTCCCATTCTCCCCTTTGAAAACCCTGTCACCTCACCCAACTTCCTGGTGAGAGAAGAAAAAACAAAGATGAACTGCAACGCAGGATAAAAATCTTCACATCTCCTGTAAGTATAAACCAGCAGAACAAAAGACAGAAAGGGTTCCTAGATCACTCAATTCTTCAGTGTTCTCAACCCAAGTTCAGCAAACAGCTTTGAGGCCTAGCTCATTTTTGAGGCCTAGCTCTCAAACATTGGAAATGACCACTCACATTTTGATATGACCCACCTCTCAGCCCATGTCCAATTAAGGCAAGAGAGTTAGACTGCAACAAGCAGTTCACAACATTGTTCCAATATGATCTCCCCACTTTTTCACAGTACTTCCCAAGTTTTCAAGGCAATCTCAGGTACAGGAGGACCTCATTTGGGTCTCATAATCCTGTGAGGTAGGCAGGGCAAAGAATCATTATCTACATTTTACAGGTGGACACATACACATACATGCTCAGAGTTTTTATATGGCTTGCCCCACTCAAAGTGTGTTAAGAGTCAGGACCAGAATCATAGCTTCCCAGTGCCCCTTTGCTACACAATCTATACCTGATAAGTCAATGTATACAAAGCAGGAATGTGTGATATGACTAAAAACTTAGGCTTAGAAGCAGAGAAGATGGACCCTGTGTAAGTAGGAACTAAGCCTACTGGCTGAGTTCATGCCCAATCCTTTCCCTGTCTGAGGCCACATTACATCCTCCACTGTTTCCTCTTTAAGGGACAGAGAGATATACCTCATACCTTAGGCTTCTGTTCACAGAGCAGACTGCTTACAGGAGAGATTCGTTTCTTACCTATAAAGCATGAAGCTGCAATTACTGCAGCTAGCAGGCTCTGCTAAGCATGTTATCCCTGCAGTTCTCATTAAGATCTGAATAAGCTATGGTAGGAGAAGACAGAATGTTGGTCTCAAAGTTATCTTTATCCACCACATAGAAGGAGAAAACTTCAGGTAAGGAAGGAGTGGGAAGAAATTCTCATGTCCACATTCCCAAAGCACAATAGCACAGGCAGAATCTGAATGATGACAGAATCCTGCCCCTAGGAAATAAGTCCCTGAGCTTAACCCCACTGTCAACCTGTGGCTACTCTCAGATAGAATCCAATACCAGGATGCTATCTGTCACATCAGTTTAAGAAACAAAGAGCTGGTCAGGCGCAGTGGCTCACATCTGTAATCCCAGCACTTTGAGAGGCCAAGGCGGGCAGATTAAGAGGTCAGGGATCAAAACCATCCTGGCCAACATGGTGAAATCCTGTTTCTACTGAAAATACAAAAAAATTAGCTGGGTACAATAGTGTGCACCTGTAATCCCAGCTACTCAGGAGGCTGAGGCAGGAGAATCACTTGAACCCTGGAGACAGAGATTGCAGTAAGCCAAGATAAGTGGCACTGTACTCCAGCCTAGAGACAGAGCAAGACTCTGTCTCAAATTTAAAAATTTAAAAAAAGAAACAAAGAGGTACCTGGATGGCATTACTAACAAAAGAAACATTCTTAATAACCTCCAAACAAGGATTCTCATTTTTAGAAACTTTTCATATTGGACTGCCCTACAGAACACTCTGTAGCTGTTCCTACAGAACAAGTCATTTCCCTGGATTTGAAGACAACGCCACAAACCTCAGGATAATGGGGAAAAAATACAATCACTAAGCAGAAGTCAGAATTGTGGCATAGCACAAAAGGGATCTTAAATTAAGAATTAAATGGTCTCAGTTCCAGATCCAGGCATTGACTTGTTATAGGATCTTAAGAAACTTCCCATTTAGGTGCAGTGGCTCAAGCTTGTAATGCCAACACTTTGGGAGGCCAAGGCAGGCAGATCACCTGAGGTCAGGAGTTTGAGACCAGCCTGACCAACATGGTGAAACCCATCTCTCCTAAAAATACAAAAATTAGCCAGATGTGATGGTGCACATCCGTAATCCCAGCTGAGGCAGGAGAATCACTTGACCTGAGAGGCAGAGGTTACAGTGAGCCAAGATGGCACCACTGCACTCCAGCCTGGGCGACAGAGCAAGACTACATCTCAAAAAAAAAAAAGAAAAGAAACCAAACTGGCCAGGCGCAATGGCTCACGCCTGTAATCCTAGCACTTTGGGAGGCTGAGATGGGGGGATCACCTGAGGTCAGGAGTTCAAGACCAGCCTGGCCATCATGGTGAAACCCCATCTTAAAAAAAAAAAAAAGAAAAGAAAAAAGAAACCAAACTGGTCAGGCACATAATCCCAACACTTTGAGAGGCCCAGGCAGGTGGATGACCTGAGGTCATGAGTTCAAGACCAGCCTGACCAACATGGTGAAACCTCATCTTTACTAAAAATACAAAATTAGCCAGAAACGGTGGCAGGCAACTGTAATCCCAGCTACTCAGGAGGCTGAGGCAGAAGAATTACTTGAACTTGGGAAGCGGAAGTTGCAGTGAGCCGGGATTGTACCATTGCACTACAGCCTGGGCAAAAAGAGCGATACTCCAACTCAAAAAAAAAAAAAAAAAAAAAAGAACAAAATGAATTATCACAACTCTGTCCTCAACACTCCCGTGGCCAGAGCCTTATACACTACCTGTGAAAAACTAAGTGTTCCTTTTGGCCTAGCCATAGGCACTAGAGTTGTCCTGTGATCTCTCAGCTCTACTTTGGGTAGAGTAAGCTTAAAAAAAAAACCGGCATGTGGCCTAAGATCCTTTTAAAAGCAGAGGATGGGCCAGGCATGGTGGCACACTCCTGTAATCCTAATACTTTAAGAGACTAGGTGGAAGGATGGTTTGAGCTCAGGAGGTCAAGGCTGTAGTCAGCCACATCATGCCACTGCACTCTGGCATGAGCAACAAAGCAAGACCCTATCTCTAAACGAATGAATAAACAAACATTTAAAAAATTTTTCAAATAATAAAAAAAAAGAAGATAAATTTAAAAAATAATAATAATAATAAAAAAGTAAAAGTAAAAGCAGAGGCTGAGGCAACCCTCGGGAATGGCAAAACCACCTGGAGATGGCAAGCAGAAAGGCCCAAAGTGAAGAGGAAGCAGAATGAGTCGCTAGAGCTCATAGGCATATGTTGGGGAGAGGGGCCTCCAGGCATTCTGAGGGAATATTAGGGAACAATATTAATAGTTCTGGCTATTCTATCTACAAATTCCCGACACTAGAGTAAGACGAAAGGTTCCATGGGCTTACAAGATCATTTGGACATCCCACTGTTTGTTTCCCTCCTTAGCTAGGTTTTATTGAGACCAAATGGTGAAATTTGAAAATTTAGATTTCACATATAAATTTAAATGACTGCCTGGATGAGTTGTATAACTGATCAAAAAATTTTAAAATCCAGGCTGGGCATGGTGGCTCACACCTGTAATCCCAGCACTTTGGGAGGCCGAGGCAGGCAGATCACCTGAGGTCAGGAGTTCAAGACCAGACTAGCCAACATAGTGAAACCCCATTTGTACTAAAAATTCAAAAACTAGCCAGGTATGATGGCACACACATGTAGTCCCAGCTATTCGAGAGACTGAGGCAGAACTGCTTGAACCTAGGAGGCGTAGGTTGCAGTGAGCGGAGATTGAGCCACTGCACTGCAGCCTGGGCAGACAGAACAAGACTCTGTCTCAAAGAATAATAATAATAATAAATAAAAAAAAATATGGCTGGGCACTGTGGTTCACGCCTGTAATCCCAGTTCTTTGGGAGACTGAGGCAGGCAGATCACCTGAGGTCAGGAGTTCAAGACTAGCCTGGCCAACATGGTGAAACTCTATTAAAAAAAAAAAAAATATATATATATATATATATATATATATATATATATATATTTGACAATAAATACAAAATTTAAAAATCATCTGATACAATTATAACCAAATTGTATCAGGAAGTTTCTAAGCCTGGAGGGGAAAGTGTGAATATGTTGCCCAGCTAACTCATCTGTATCAGTGACAAGCTCCATCAGAGTAAGCAGCAAAGCTCAGACCTAGCTATATTAAAGATCCCCTAAGACCCAACAACTCCTAAGACAATGAAGAAAAACCAGAGATCTGAAAAATTCCAGGGACCCTCTTGCCTGGGGAGTTAATTCAAAGAAACTGAAGGAAACCACTGCATTGGGACCATCAAGTAATGTTTTACAGAGATCTCCAAATGGTCTGGTGGCATCATAATCCCTCTAGTACCAAAGTTAAGCGAATCCAGAAAAACAAATTCTCCTATCCTAAGACTAAAAATCTTAAACTTGAAACTACAGAGTTCCGTATAGGAAGAAGAAACGGTCACTCACAAAAATGAAAAGGAGGTATTTTCCTCTTTTGTCTTTTGGATCTCCCCTGAAGTCTGTACTGGTTCCGGTTCATCTTTGAACACTCAATAGGAGGAAGCTGTGGAGTGGTTACTATCCACTGTTGCTATTGAGATTTCTGTTCTACAAATCCTGTCTAAGCTCCTGGAGTAACCAAGCAACTATGCTTTTTTTTTTTTCCAGTGAAATAAAACAGAGCTGGTTGTCCAGTGCCAACACCAAATTTCTGTGCTTTTCACAGTCCTGTCAGCCAACATGAGAAGACTCAATCAAATGACCACTCCCAGCCCAAGAAATGAGTACTCTTTAGAGAACCAGTTGCTTCTACTACACTCCCAACTTTCAACCCTCACTTTCTTTATCATAAAGATACAAAAAGGCATCAGTGGAGATGATGTTCAAATCTTTCCCAGTCTCTTACATTGAAGTGTATCAGGAGCTCTGTTACACAACCGTATAACTACAAATAGTTGACCACCATTCCCTGAGCAAGTCAATGCATTTCTGCCAATCAAATGTTTACAAAGGAACAAAATGCACAGAACTCCCTCTAACTCTCACAAGGAGCCAGCCAGCAGCTCTAAAAATTAATGTGCAGTTATGCACTTCACCCCCATTGTCACTTGAGTGTTGGGTCCCAAGGAAGTTCAGACAAATTTTTGGCTTTCTTTACCACCTAAAAACAAGCAAGAAGCTTGAGTCCCAGGGAGACTGTCCTTTCAGATGTTTGACTCCAGATTCTCAACCTAGTAGCCACCCTACCTAACAACCACAAAAGAAACTTGGTAAGTCAAACACAAAACTCTCCTAAAGAAACTCATATACCCCACCCTTTTGCTGGACAAGTACCCAATCTGAGACCCTCCCCCACTCTTTTACTCTAAACAAAAGCAAAAATCCATGGACCATACAGCCTGCCTCAGAGCACCCAGCAGGAAAGCCCGATTCCGGATAGTCGTGGACCTGTATAACCTGAGTTGAGGAAAATAGAACGCAGTATTAATGCAGAACAAGGACTTGTTCCTAGCAGTGGACACTATGACCCTTTATATTTCCCCCACTTAAAGAAAGGACTAGGAATGGCCCCAAAGATATGCCTTTCCAGGACAGTCAATAAAATATCTTGTTGGGATGAATAAGCACCTGCACCCACATTGGTTTCCTATCCCTGAAACTTCTCACACAGGGTATCGGCAGGTATGAACCCACCAGGAGTAGGGCATCAGATACTCCCAGGGGGCATCCTCCAAGACGACAGGGCAAAGTTAACGCTGATCTGTTCCGAAGTGGAGCAGAGACAGGCCACCTACACAAGGGCTGACCCATCCAACCTAGCCAATGTAAAAGATAAAGAGCTTAGGGGATAAAAACTCAGGCTATGAAAAAAATCAACTGGGTCCCTAGTCAGGCTTAAATTATGGTGACACATTTTTCTCGAAGAAAAGGCAAACTAGGGATCTGCCCTGAAGATTAGACTACTCAAGCAATGACTACTACTGATTCAGTAAATCGTGTTTAGCCACGAAGACCTCTCACATACCCCTCTCCAGGACGTCCTGAGCCAGAGTATGCCCCCTTGCAAAGTCACCAAGCTTATGAAAGAATGACACTGACCTGGGGCACTGGCTTGGCACATGAAAACTACGCAGAAGGAGGCTTCTTAAAACAAGCTTCCTTGCACATGCAAAAGGCTGGGGTTTCCAGGTGACAGATGTAAAATCGAGCCCAAAGAAAAATCCCTCCCAAGCTTGAGGGAGGAGTAAAGTACAGAGTTGCCACACCTAACCCACCTAACACTGAAAGGCCAAAGTAGTTCGGAAGGGGCCCCTCTCGTACCCGTACCCACGTGTAACTGTGCCCATGAGACCCACGCCAGACAATACTAAAAGACCCCAGCCCGAGAAACGTCCAAGGGCCCCGTTACCTTCCGCTTGAGCACATTCATCGGGAGGGAACACGAGGGCGGCCTTGGGGCGTCAGCCCCCACCTTTTCCCTCTTCCCTTGCTCTGACCGACGTCTGGAGAGGAAGTGGGGAAGTGGAGTATTCTTCCCCGCTTCATGATCCGGCTTGTGCCCGTCACTTCCCAATTTCCGCTGGGTGCCAGGCCCAGGAGACCAGGAGAAGGCGCGCCCCCGGTACACTCGCAAGGCTCTCAGGCGCGTCCCAGGCCCCGTAGCTTGGCTCGCAGTGGCCGCCGCACCCACCCAGAGCCGCTTCCTCCTACTTGGTGGACGGATCCTGGACCGCAGGGGAGGAGGGTGGCTGTACCCAACGCACCCCCAACACCTCCGGCCTGCTCCCGCGCACATCCCCACCCCTCCCAACCGCGAAGTGACCGACCCCCGGGTAAGAGGCGTGGCTAACAGGCAGAGTGCCCCGAGCGCGCCCGCGCCCCCGCCCCCGCGCGCGCCTCCGCGTTACCTTTCACCACGTCACACTCGATGACGCGTCCGCGGCGCTCGAAGAGGCTGCGCAGTTCCTGGCTCGTGCATGCAGCCGACACATTGCCCACGAAAATCTTCCAAGTATTAAGAGGCCTTGGGCGCGACATCTCCACCACGAGCGCGCGCCCCGGCCGCAGCTCGTGGCCATGCAAGGCTTCAATCGCGCGCAGCGCGCCCGTGTTCTCGCGCATGTGCACGAAGGCGAACTGTTTCATGACGGCGCAGCTCATGACCGTGCCGTAGGGCGCAAAGAGGGCCGCCAGCTCCTCCGGAGTCGTATCCGCCCCGTCGACATTGCCCACGAATATCTTCATCTTGTCCCCGCAGCCGCCTTCCCGGAGAGCTCGGACCTCTCCTTGAGCGACAAGCAAAACGTCCGAACGACCGGCAGTCCTCCCCAGGAATGGCTGGCGACCGAGAACCCCGCCGCGCAGGCGCCCTGGCCTAGCCAATGGGAACGCGCATCCCGCGCGTCCAGAGACCAATCAGAGACACTGAGAGAAGATGCACTCAAGCACAGCCAATCTCAGAGGGCCTAGAGCCCGCTCGTTAGCTGAGGGGGCGGGAAAGGGACGACGGCGCGCGACCAACCGCCACAGGCCGGGGGGAGGGGAAGGAAGGGCTTAAAAGAGGAGAACGCGCCCGAGTGGCGCTGGCGGTAGAGAGGCCTAGTTTGTGAGGCGGCCTCTAACCCGTGTGGGGCTGGGACCGGCGGGCTCCAAGGGAAAAACTTTGTTGAGTTGGAAGCCAGGGCTCCTCCCATTCCGGCAGCCCCGTCCAAACCCGCGCCTGGAGGTGGCCGCGTGAGTGTCCCGGGGAAGACGGCCTGGCGGGAGAAACCAGGTCGACATGCCTTGAGTCGGCCATCGGCTCCCAGGACTGTGCTGGGCACTGCGAGAGGACCTGAGGCAGGCCCCGGAGAAGCCCTCGTGCCAGTTATTCATGATTTGGAAACATTCCCTGGGGTTGCTGAGGTCTTGGCCGACGGTGAAAATTAAAGGCCTCTGCCCTGATGGAATTCCTAATCAAGAAATAATGGAACGACACTATATTGTACGTTTAAAGTTTTTCACAATAAACAGCTTAATAAACTAGGAAATTAATCCTGGACGAAGCAAAAGTTGAGCCTTATGAAAAAATGTTAAGGCTGGGCGCGGTGGCTCACGCCTGTAATCCCAACACTTGGGGAGACCGAGGCGGGCAGATGGATCACCTGAGGTCGGCAGTTTGAGACCAGCCTCCCCAACATGGCAAAACCGCCTCTCTACTAAAAATACAAAATTAGCTGGGCGAGTCCCTGTAATCCCAGCTACTCGAGAGGATGAGGAAGGAGAATCGCTTGAACCTGGAAGGTAAAGGTTGCTACGAGCCAAGATCGTGCCACTGCACTCCAGCCCGGGCGACAGAGCGAGCCTGTCTCAAGAAAATAATAATAATAAAATAAGCTTTAAGAAAGAAAAGAGGGGCAGTACTCTGGTATCTCCCGAAATCCAAACTGCTAGCAATATTCCCAGAACAGGATATCCGTGAACTCCTAGCTACCCAGTAAGCAAAACCATTTAATTTAATTTATTTTGAGACAGAGTTTAACTCTTGTCACCTAGGCTGGAGTGTAGTGGCACTATCTTGGCTCACTGCAGCCTCCGCCTCTCGGGTTCAAGCTGTTCTCCCTGCCTCAGCCTCCTCAGTAGCTGGGACTACAGGCGCAGGCCACCATGCCCAGCTAATTTTTGGATTTTTAGTAGAGACGGGGTTTCACCACGTTGGCCAGGCTGATCTCGAACTCCTAACTTCAGGTGATCTGCCGGATTCAGCCTCCCACAGTGCTGGGATTACAGGTGTGAGCCACGGTGCCACAGACAGCATAGCCATTTTAAAGGTTCATGGGGACGGTTCCATGTTCGCTGGTGGGGTTTAGAGTCAGAACACTAACAGAGAAAATCTGTTTGTCTTGTAGTTTTCTTCGTCTCAGTAAATGGCAACTCCATACTTCCAGAGTTAGAGTAAATTAGAAGTGAGTTAATATTCATGACTCTTAACTTCCAGAGTGAGTTAGTGTTAATACCTCTAACTTCTAGTTAGAGTTAGTGAGACCTGTAGGTGCTTTTAATTTTTCTGGTAGCCACCTTTTAAAAGGTGAAAAGAAACAGGTAAAACTAATTTTAGGCTGGGTGCAGTGGCTCATGCCTATAATCCCAGCACTTTGGGAGGCTGAGGCAGGGAGATGGCTTAAGCCCAGGAGGTTGAGGCCAGCCTGGGCAACATGACGAAAACCCGTCTCTACAAAAAACTTTTAAAAATTAGTTGACACTAGAAAAAAGAAAAAGAAAAAAAAAGAAAAAAAAAATAAATAAAAATAATAAAAATAAAAATTAGTTGACAGCTGGGCGTGGTGGCTCATGCCTGTAATCCCAGCACTTTGGGAGGCTGAGGCGGGCGGATCACCCGAGGTCAGGAGTTCGAAACTAGCCTGGGCAACATGGCGAAACCCCATCTTAAAAAAAAAAAAAAAAAAAAAGCCGGGCGTGGTGGCTCACACCTGTAATCCAAGCACTTTGGAGGCCAAGGCTGGCGGATCACCTGAGGTCAGGAGTTCAAGACCAGCCTGACCAACATGGTGAAACCCCGTCTTTAAAAAAAAAAATTAGTTGGCATGGTGGTGCACCTGTAGTCTCAGATACTGTGGAGGCTGAGGTGGGAGGATCACTGGAGCCTGGAAGGTCCAGGCTGTAGTGAGGCATGATCTCATCACTGTACTCCAGCCTAGGCAACAGAGCAAGACTCCATCTCCAAAAGAAACAAAACAACAGCAACAACAAAACTGCAAACATTTCTTTCAGATCAGCCAAGCCAAGCTAGACACTTCACAGATGAGAAACTCACTGAGGGCTGGAGGAGGGAAGAGGGTTACCCACCTGGACCGTAAAGCTGAACTAGGGCTAGTTTAATGCTCTTTCCATTACTCCAGGTCAAGGAGTCAGATCCTTATCCTTATTCCCCAGCATTCTGATTTGCCACATCTATGAAGTTTGGCAAGATTCTTTACCTCTATTTAATTAATTGATTGATTTAGAAACAGAGTTTCACTCTTGCCCAGGTTAGAGTGCAGTGGCATCATTACAGCTCACTGTAACCTTAAAATCTGTATGTATATCTGGGGGTGGTGGTGCACCTGTAGTCCAAGCTACTTGAGAGGCTAAGGGGGAAGGAATCACCTGAGCCCAGGATTTCAAGGTTACATATATATGTATGTATATTTTGAGATGGAGTCTCACTCTGTCGCTCAAGCTAGAGTGCATGGTGGGATCTCGGCTCACTGCAACCTCTGCCTGCCAGGTTCAAACAATTCTCCTGCCTCAGCCTCCAGAGTAGCTGGAACTACAGTTGTGCACCACCACAACCAGCTCATTTTTGTATTTTTTTTTTTTTTTTTTTTTTGAGACGGAGTTTCGCTCCTTACCCAGGCTGGAGTGCAATGGCGCGATCTCGGCTCACCGCAACCTCCGCCTCCTGGGTTTGAGCAATTCTCCTGCCTCAGCCTCCCAAGTAGCTGGGACTACAGGCACGTGCCACCATGCCCAGCTAATTTTTGTATTTTTAGTAGAGACGGGGTTTCACCATGTTGACCAGGATGGTCTCGATCTCTTGACCTTGTGATCCACCCGCCTCGGCCTCCCAAAGTGCTGGGATTACAGGCGTGAGCCACCGCGCCCGGCCT
>PVKV010030660.1:7063-22099 GCA_004027835.1 Alouatta palliata
CCCCGTCTCTACTAAAAATACAAAAATTAGCTGGGCATGGTGGCACGTGCCTGTAGTCCCAGCTACTCGGGAGGCTGAGGCAGGAGAATTGCTTGAACCCAGGAGGCGGAGGTTGCGGTGAGCCGAGATCGCGCCATTGCACTCCAGCCTGGGCAACAAGAGCGAAACTCCGTCTCGTTAACTACAACTATCAAAAAGTTCACAACCAGGCTCGGTGGCCCACGCCTGTAATCCCAGCATCTCGGGAGGCCGAGGCGGGACAATCACCTGAGGTCGAACGTTCACGACAAGCCTGGCCAACGGGGTGAAACCCCGTCTCTACTAAAAATACAAAAAATCACGCCATCGTACTCCAGCCTGGGCAACAAGAGCGAAACTCCATCTAAAAACAAACAAACGAAACATGAAGAGGAATCTAAGAATCGAACCACAGTGGTTACGTTTTTTTGTTGCTTTTTTTTTAAAACAACAAAATGGAGGCTCGCTCTGTCGCCCAGGCTGGAGTGCAGTGGCACAATCTCGGCTCACTGCAGCCTCTGCTCCCAGGTTCAAGCGATTCTCCTGCCTCAGCCTCCCGAGTAGCTGGGACTGCAGGCGCCTGGCACCACGCCCGGGTAATTTTTTGGGTTTTTAGTAGACAGGGTTTCACCATGTTGGCCAGGATGCTCTTGATCTCCTAATCTTGTGATCTGCCCACCTCGGCCTCCCAAAGTGCTGTGATTACAGGGGTGAGCCATGAGGCCTGGCTTTTTTGTTTGTTTTAAGAGAGGGAGTCTTTTTTTTTTTTTTTTTTTTTTGAGACAGAGTTTCGCTCTTGTTACCCAGGCTGGAGTGCAATGGTGCAATCTCGGCTCACCGCAACCTCTGCCTCCTGGGTTCAAGCAATTCTCCTGCCTCAGACTCCTGAGTAGCTGGGACTACAGGCTCACGCCACCATGCCCAGCTAATTTTTGTATTTTTAGTAGAGACAGGGTTTCACCATGTTGACCAGGATGGTCTCAATCTCTTGACCTCGTGATCCACCCGCCTCGGCCTCCCAAAGTGCTGGGATTACAGGCGTGAGCCACTGCGCCCGGCCAAGAGAGGGAGTCTTGCTCTGTCGCCCAGGCTGGAGTGCAGTGGCACGATCTCGGCTCACTGCAGCCTCTGCCTCCTGGGTTCAAGTGATTCTCCTGCCTCTGCCTCCTGAGTAGCTGAAACTACAAGTGAACACTGCCACACCTGGCTAATTTTGTTTTTAGTATTTTAGTAAAGATGAGGTTTCACTGTGTTGCCCAGGCTGGTCTCAAACACCTGAGCTCAGGCAATCTGCCCGCTTTGGCTAGGATTACAGGCATGAGCCACCTCACCCAGCCAGTTAACATTTAAAACACAAACAATATCAAATGCTGGTGACAAGAAAGAGCAAACAGAACCTCACAGCCCGCTGGCAGGACTGTAAAATACTACACCCACTGGGGAAAACAGTTTGGAGGTTTCTCACAAAGTTAAACACTATGGCCCAGCGGTTCCACTCCTATGTATTTACCTAAGAGTAATCAAACCACACATTCACAAAAAGACTTGTACAAAAATGTTCACAGTTTTATTTATAATAGCTCCAAACTGGAGATAACCCTAATGTCCATCGACAGGTCAAAGAATAAGCAAATTGTGTTAAAGCCAGAATATGACGTGGCAGTAGAAAGAATGAGGCACTGAGTTATGCGAGAAGAATGACCCTCAAGGACACGCTGAGAACTATGGAGTTGGAGGTGGACTGACAGTGGCAGGGGTCAGGGACAGGAGGAAGCCACATGGGGCTCCCTGTGGAGCTGAAGCTGTTCAGTCCCTTGGCTAAGATGGCTACACAAACCTACACAGGTGAGCCAGGCGTGGTGGCTCACGCCTGTAATCCAAGCACTTTGGAGGCCAAGGCGGGCGGATCACCCGAGGTTGGGAGTTCAAGACCAGCCTGACCAACATGGCAAAACCCCGTCTTCAAAAAAAAAACACCTACACAGGTGATAAAAATGCATGAACACAAGTAAAACTAGAGAAATGTAAGTAAGGTCAGTGGGCTGTACCAGCGTCAATATCCTGGCTGTGGTGCTGACTGCAATACCACTGGAAAAGCTGCATAAAGGACGTCCCGGATCACATTGTGCTGCTGTAAGAGACCGTCACAGACTAGGTCATTTATGAATGACAGAAAGGTGTTTCTCACAGTTCCGGAGGCTGGGAAATCCAACGCCAAAGTGCCGGCATCTGGCCAGGGCCCTCCTGCTGCATGCTCACATGGTGGCAGGAGGAAGGGAAAGGAGGGCACGAGGGGCTGAACCTGCCATGGAGTTTTCTTTTTCTTTTTTTTTTTTTTTTGAAAGAGAGTCTCACTCTGTCACTCAGCCTGCAGTGCAGTGATGCAATCTCCGCTCAATGCAAACTCTACCTCCCAGGTTCAAGTGATTCTCCTGCCTCAGCAACCTGAGTAGCTGGGATTACAGGCGCCCACCACCACACCTGGCTAATTTTTGTATTTTTAGTTGAGACGGGGTTTCACCATGTTGACCAGCCTGGTCTCAAATTCCTGTCCTCAAGTGATCCACCCACCTTGGCCTCCCAAAGTGCTGGGACTGCAGGCGTGAGCCACGGCGCCTGGCCAAACTTGTCCTTTCGTAACAGCAGCAACCCCACCTACAAGGCAGGAGCCCTCATGGCCTCATCACCAACGGCCCCACTCTCAATACTATCACAATGGCAGTTAAATCTTAACATGAGTTTGGAGGGGAAAAACATTCAACCATAGTAAAGGGTGTACAGGACTTCTCTGTATTATTTCTTGCAACTGCATTTGAATCTATGTATCTCAAAATGCAAAGAAAAATAAAAGGCTGGGCTGGGAGTGTCAGCTCACGTCTATAATCCCAGCACTTTGGGAGGCCGAGGCGGGTGAATCACGAGGTCAAGAGATCGAGACCATCCTGGTCAACATGGTGAAACCCCGTCTCTACTAAAAATACAAAAATTAGCTGGGCATGGTGGCACGTGCCTGCAGTCCCAGCTACTCGGGAGGCCGAGGCAGGAGAATTGCTTGAACCTGGCGGGTGGAGGTTACAGTGAGCCGAGATCATGCCACTGCACTCCAGCCTGGCGCCTGGTAACAGAGTGAGACTCAGTCTCAAATAAAAAAAAAAAAGAAAAAGAAAAGACTGATTATAAGCCAGATTCAAGAGTGGCCAGGCGGCTCCTGATACGAACTGGGAGCGGCTGCCCCAGGGTCGAGGGATGATCGAAAGGGCACCAGGGAACCTTGGAGTGAAGGAAATGGTCTTCGTCTTGATGGCACAGGTGAATGCATTTGTGAGAACTCATCAAACTCACCACTAGAGAGGCTAAAATAAAAGACAGTACACAAAGCTAGCAAGCGGAGGAGTGACCCAAGTCCTCGTACATTGTGGGTGAGAAGATGGGGCACCCACTCGGGAAACTGCCAGGCAGTTTCTATAAATCCAAACACACCCCTTCCCTGTGGCCTGGCCTCTTCACTCCTATGTATTCACTCAGGAGAAATGAAAATATGGGTCCACAAAACAGGCTTGCCAAAATGTTCCCAGAAACTTTACTCACAGTAGCAAAAACCAGCAACAGCCCAGGTGTCTATGGACAGGGCTGGATGCAGTAAACGGCAGAACGTTCAGACACTGCAGTATCACACCTCAACAAAAAAGGTGAGAACCCCAGGTAGACACGGCAGCATGGCTCAGCCCAAGCACACCGACGCAGGAAAGGAGCTTCGCCCAAAGGCCAGCTGGAAGCCTGAGGAAGGTCCTGGGAGAATGCGCTCCACCTTGGGAGAGTCTGGGTACATGCATTTATCAAAACTTCTCAGGCTGGCACGGTGGCTCACACCTGTAATCCCCGCATGGTGGGAGGCCAAGGTGGGTGGGTCACTTGAATCCAAGAGTTCAAGACCAACCTGGGCAACATGGCAAAACCCCATCTCTACAAAAAATACAAACATTAGCAAGGTGTGCTGGCGTGCGCCTGTAGTCACAGCTACTCAGAAGGCTGAGGTAGGAGGATCACTTGAGCCAGGGAGGTTGGGGCTGCTGTGAGCTGAGATCGCACCACTGCACTCCAGCCTAGGTGACAGAGCGACATCCTGTCTCAAAAAAAGAAAAAACCCCACAATTTCTCAAAAGGTACATTTGAAGTGAGGCTTGGTGGGGCAGACCGATGGTCCCAGCTGCTCAGGAAACTGAGGCGGGAGGATCAGCAGAGCCCAGGAATGCAAGTCCTATCTCTAAAAAAATTAAAATAAAACCAAAAGGTGAATTTGAGACTGGCACATGTCAGAGTACACAGAATGCAACTGAGAAATGTGAACGTGCTGAGTGCTGACGTGTTTTGGGATGAGGTATACTGATGCCTCCCACTTGCAATGAAATCTGCTGAAAAATAAGAAGTGTTGGCTGGGCGGGGTGGCTCACACCTATAATCCCAGCCCTTTGGGAGGCTGAGGCAGGCAGATCACCTGAGGTATGGAGTTCGAGACCAGCCTGGCCAACATGGAGAAACCCTGTCTCTACTAAAAATACAAAATTAGCCAGGCATGGTGGTACACACCTGTCGTCCCAGCTACTCAGGAGGCTGAGGCAGGAGAATCGCTTGAACCCGGGAGGGGGAGGTTGCCGTAAGCTGAGATCGTACCATTACACTCCAGCCTGGGTGACAAGAGCGAAACTCCGTATCAAAAAAAAAAAAAAAAAAAAGAAGTGTTTTTGAGTGATAAGATGGACAAAGATATCATAAAGCAAACACAGCAAAATGTCAACACCTGGAGGATCCAGGTAGCAGGCATGGTCACCATTTCATTTTCTCAACTTTTCTCTAAATGTGAACATTTTCCCAATATAGTGTTAGGAGCAGAAACAAGAAACCATCCAAACTGTACACTTGAACTCTGTGTAGTTGACTCTGTATATTATATCACACCTCAAAAAAATAGCAGAAAGGGCCGGGCACAGCGGCTCCTGCCTGTAATCCCAGCACTGGAAGGCCGACGCGGGCGGATCACCTGAGGTCAGGAATTCAAGACCAGTCTGGCCAACATGGTGAACCCCCATCTCTACTAAAAATACAAAAATTAGCTGGGCGTGGTGGCACGCGCCCATAGTCCCAGCTACTTGGGAGGCTGAGGCAGGAGAATCCTGGAACCCAGGAGGCAGAGGCTTCAGTGAGCCAAGATTGCGCCACTGCACTCCAGCCTGGGCAACGAGAGTAAAACTCCATCTCAAAAATAAATAAATAAATAATAAAACAAAAACAAAAAGCAGCCACATTCCTGTGAAGGTTGTTATTGTCTCCGTCTCAGTCACCAGCAGTTCCCCAAACAGCCTGCGTTACGGTCAGAGCCGACTGCAGGTAATTCTGCTCATACCAGAAAGGAAAAACATCTAGAGAAGGCACAGCCGAGCTCTCCAGCTTCCCAGGACAGGACCGAACAGGGGGTAGATGAAAACCGCCAAGCACAGTGCCTCCGAGTGGCTGTGGGATCAGCGTGTGGAGCCAGACGCCCTTCCCGCCCCATCAGTGACCAAAGCACACGATGCCATCTTTGGTTGAAACCCTTCCACCCAAAAAGTACAAAGGCCATCCCAAGTGCAGATAATTTTCTTCAACAGACACGACCAGATCTGCCACGCTGCGGGAACGGGCCATGAAAGGCATTCAGGTGGCGAAATGCCATTCACGAGCCCACGTGGGGGGACCTCGGTTCTGTTGGGCGCCAGGAGGCCCGAGATTCCGCAGGCATTCTGGATGGGAGTCCCTGCGTGGACGTAACCTCAGAGGCAACTCTCTGCCCTCACGTGGTCAGGATGGCTTAGAACGTGGGGGTTCCTCCTCCCCAACCTTCGTGGAGAGAAGGAGAAAACACCAGAAGGGAACACAGCCATGGCCGTACCCCCCTCTACCCTGCTTGCCAATTCCTGCTTCACCCCCAGCAAGAAGCTCTGGGGGCTGTGAAGAGCTGCCGTCAGTACAAAGGAAGAGAAACTCTGGTCCTCACTAGAGGCAGGCCGGCCTGGTCCAAGAAGCAGCTCGAAGACCCCCCGACCCTGAGAGCTGGGACCCTCACTCCCCACCCGGAGCAGACAGGAGGCTTACAGGCAGCGCTGGGTACCCCAGAGGCCGTCGCCCCCCCACCTGGAGCTCCCACAGTTCTGATGTATGCTCAAAAGTCCCAACATGTCCGGTTCCCGCCAGATCAGGTTCAAGTACACACTTTACAAGACACATGTGACTGCAGCAGCACCTTTCAGGCGTGTGTGGGGGCATCTAATTGGGGCACCGGGGCTGTTCCTTTACCGCCTTCTCAAGTAGTAGCTACACATCCACTTTGTCAAGGCCTCCCCAGTCACCTCCCAGGTCCCTACTGTGCTCCCTCCACAGACGAGAAGAGGAGGCCAGGGCCTGGGGAGGCATGGGCCTGCCTGCCTGTCCCAGAGCTACACACAGGAAGCTGAACATTTAACGCAGTGTCCCACAAGCTCTCACAGAAGTGAACTGCTGCGACTCCGAAATAAATTTCAAGGGATATTGTTTCTTGGACGCTGCTAAGTTAGAGTGCATTTGGCCTCCTACTTAGATAATCACTCTTTTTTTTTTAAGTGATTTTTTGGTTTTTTTTTTTTTTTTTTTAAAGACCATGTTGGTCAGGCTGGTCTTGAACTCCCGACCTCAGGTGATCCACCCGCCTTGGCCTCCAAAGTGCTTGGATTACAGGCATGAGCCACCACGGCCGGCCTGACAATCACTCTTTAAACAAACAGGCCCTGGGGTCGCCAGATGACACACAGAGGGGTTGGGGCATAACCGTCGAATGATCTGAGGTGACCACTTGACACGTGTCCTTAGAAAAGGGACTTTGTGGCTGGGCGCGGTGGTTCATACCTGCCCTCCCAGCACTTTGGGAGGCTGAGGCAGGCAGATCACCTGAGGTCAGGAGTTCAAGACCAGCCTAGCCAACATGGTAAAACCCTGTCTCTACCAAAAATACAAAAATTAGCCGGGCATGGTGGTGGGTGCCTGTAATCCCAGCTACTTGGAGGTTGAGGCAAGAGAATTGCTTGAACCTGGGAGGCGGAGGCTGCAGTGAGCTGAGATCTCGCGAACGCACTCCAGCCTGGGCAAAGCTCTGCCTCAAAAATAAAAAAAAAAAAAGGTCCTTTGCTTCTATAAATGTGATGAGAATTAAAAACCCTCTTCTCTACGATGTAATAAATCTTATGGAAACAAACTGACCTCCATGGGATCATGGTTTACTTTCAAACCCCAAGCTTCCAAATCCCAGCCCGAGGGCCTGGGCGGAGGACGGAGCTCGGGGAGTCAGTGGCCGCCACGGCGTGGGCAGAACACCCTCTCGGAGCTCACAGCCTTGTGTCCTCGCCTTAGCAACTCAGAATCATCTAATGGGAAGAGTTTCGCAGTTGCCTTGGAAACCCCAGGGATTTAAGACTCTAACAAAAGTACACAGCCAAAATCACTTGTTGGATTCTAAAAACACCTTCTGCTTGACAACTGCATTTAAAGCATTCAGCCCACAGGCTCAGGGAGTGCACTACTTCTCAGTGCCTGGATCGACTCTCATAATATAAAGGAGTCCAGCACCAGCCCCTGCCAGTGACTCACACACACGCACTCGAGGCGTCCCCGGACCGGTGGGAGGGGTCTGCATGATGTCGGACCCTGCAGCACATCTGAAAACACCAGAATACTCCCCCCAAAGCCGTGCCACTTGCCAGGGACCACTGCTTCTCAGGTTTTGTTGGAGCTAAGCGAAGATTATAAACAGTTTCGAGCAGATGGAAAGGCCGCTGCCCCTGGCCTGCTGCCTGTACACCCTCCACATGTACAGGAGCAGAGAGAGAAACCATTTTCCCAAGCGGTAATGTCTGCAGACATTTTTGGTTGTACCAATGGGGGAACCAAAGGCAGGTGGTCCTGGCAGCTGTGGGTGGAGGCCAGGGGTGCTGCTGACACCCAGCAGTGCCCTGGACGGTGCCACAATGGAGCACAATTCAGCCCGAGGCTGAGAAATCCTGAGTTAAACCAACTGCTGTGTTTTTTGTTTGTTTTGGGTTTTTTGTTTTGTTTTGTTTTTTTGACGCAGGGTTTCAGTCTGCTGCCCAGGCTGGAGTACAGTGGCATGATCATGGCTCAGTGCAGCCTCGACCTCCCAGGCTCAGGTGATCCTCCCACCTCAGCCTCCTGAATAGCTGGGACACTACAGGAGTGAGCCACCACACCTAAATTTTGTGACAGAGCCTTGTTTTGTTGCCCAAGTTGGAGTGCAGTGGTGTGATCTCAGCCCACTGCAACCTCCGCCTCCCGAATTCAAGCAATTCTCCTGCCTCAGTGTCTGGAGTAGCTGAGACTACAGGCACCAGCTACCATGCCCGACTAATTTTTGTATTTTTTTTAGACGGAGTTTTACTTTTGTTGCCCAGGCTGGAGTGCAGTGGCGCGATCTCGGCCCACTGCAACCTTTGCCTCCCAGGTTCAAGCAATTCTGCCTCGGCCTCCCGAGTAGCTGGGACTACAGGCGCGCACCACCATGTCCAGCTAATTTTTGTATTTTTAGTAGAGACGGGGTTTCACCATGTTAACCCGGATGGTCTGGATCTCTTGACTTCATGATCTGCTCACCTCAGCCTCCCTATGTGCTGGGATTACAGGCGGGAGCCACCATGCCTGACCAATTTTTTATTTTTAGTAGAGACAAGGAATCACCAAGTTGGCCAATCTGATCTTGAACTTCTGACCTCAAGTGATCCATGCACCTCAGCCTCCCAAAGTGCTGGGATTACAGGCATGAACCACCATGCCCAGCCACACCTGGCTGTGTGTTAGTGAGGGGATTTCACCACTTTGCCAAGGATAGTCCCAAATTCCTGTCCTCAAGAGATCCATCCTCCTGCCTCAGCCTCCCAAAGTGCCTCCAAAAGGGATTCAGGAGTGAGCTACTATACTCCACCACCATCTTTTACTGAACATCAGGGCTTGGCCATAGCTCAGCACAGGACAAACAGCAACAACTGAGTGGAGAATGAATAACAGCTACATTGTGAAAACGTGGAACAGCGCTCACTCTAACAAAAGCTACATTGTGTCAACACAGAAGAGTGTTTACCCGCAGGTGGGGTAGAGGCAAGGGAAAGTTCCTGCGTCATGGATACAGTTTCCCTTTGGGATGATGGAAAAGTTCTGATTGCACAACAACTTTATGTGCCACAGGAGGACAGACCACAGATAACGACCGTGGTCCTGTCGTGGTCCCGTACATGAGAATGAAACTGGGAAATTCCTGTCACCCGGTGACATCATAGCCACTGTGATGTCCTAGCACAATATAAAAAAGTAAGTTGAGTGTAGGCTCTGCGCAGTGTTGGTAAGTCTCCAGCAGGGCACAGTCGCATCCTCAGCCTTCACCTTCACTCACCACTCGCTCACCCAGAGCAACTCCAGGCCAGCAAGCTCCATTCACTGCAGGTGCCCTACCCAGGCACACTGCTATCTTTTATACCCCATTTTTACCACACCCTTTCTATAGACACACAGACACTTCCCATGGCGTCACAGCTGCCTGCAGCGGGTTCACTGCACTGGGGAATTCATGCCAGGCCTGTAACCGGCGGCACTTCCTGAAGGTCTGTGCCGGGTGCTCCACGATCCTGATCCCAGAACAACAGGATTGCCTAACTGCATTTCTTAGAACCTGTCCCTGTCATCAAGCAACACATGACTGTACTTCATGCCCGTGAAATGTACATTTAAAATGGTTAAAACGGTAAGGTTTATGTTACGTATATTCTACCACAATGATAAAAGCTAACGTATTGAGCTGTGTTCACTCCTGGCTCTCTGAGATCTCTCAAAGATGGGCAGGAACCAGGGTCAGGAGAAGTGGCCACACCCACCCTGCCGAGGAAACTCTCTAGCCCGGGGAGCAGGCAGCCTCTCCCAGCCATGCCATCCACACACACTTGGCACCTGCAGCAGTTTTCAGGGCTCTCGACCCTGCGCTTTGCTGCCTTTCGTCCTCCGCCCACTCACGCGCCCCACCCTTTCGTCCACCGCCCACTCACGCGCCCCACCCTTTCGTCCTCCGCCCACTCACGCGCCCCACCCTTTCGCCCTCCGCCCACTCATGCGCCCCACGTTGATTTCTTCGCTTCATGCTGGAGGAGCTCCCCATGGACAGCACTGGCTAGGGAGCCTCCATTCCTTCGTTTTTCATTAAGAAACAGGGTCTGGCTCTGTCGTCCAGACTGGAGGGCAGCAGCAGGATCACGGCTCACTGCAGCCTGGACCTCCTGGGCTCAAACCACCCTCCTGCCTCAGCCTCCCGAGCAGCTGAACTACAGGCACAGGCACCAAACCCAGCACCAAATATCCTTCCTTGACTTGGGTTGCAGCAGGGGGAAAAGGGCAGATGCCAGATCCCCACAGTTATTATTAATATTACATGCTCAGCACCAGGAATAGTGGCCAGTATTCAGCGAGTATTTAATTTATTATTTGCAAGTCTGGAAGACACACAGGAGACAGCCATTCCAGTGGTGACATCCAGTGGTGACGTCCAGCTTCAACAAAGCTAAACTCAGAGCCCCTTTGCAGTAAATAACAGGCAGGACCCAAGGCAAGACCCTACACCATGCGATGTAAGAAAAACACATCAGCTGGGCACGGTAGCTCACACCTGTAATCCCAGCACTTTGGAAGGCCGAGGCGGGAGAGTCACCTGAGGTCAGGAGCTCGAGAGCAGCCTGACCAACATGGTGAAACCCCGTCTCTACTAAAATTACAAAAATTAGCCGGACGTGGTGTCACACGCCTGTAATCCCAGCTACTCACGAGGCTGAGGCAGGAGAATCACTTGAACCTGGGAGGCAGAGGTTGCAAAGAGCCATACTGCACTCCAGCCTGGGCGAGAGAAAGAGACTCTATCTCAAAAAGAAAAAAGGCGGTCGTGGTGGCTCACATCTGCAATGCCAGCACTTTCAGGCCAAGGCTGGTGGATCACAAGGTCAGGAGATGGAGACCACTATGGCCAACATGGTAAAACCCTGTCTCTTCTAAAATACAAAAAAATCAGCCAGGCGTGGTGGCAGGCACCTGTAATCCCAGCCACTTGGGAGGGGCTGAGGCAGGAGAATCACTTGAACCCGGGAGGGGGAGGATGCAGTGAGCCGAGATTGCACCACTGCACTCCAGCCTGGGTGACATAGTGAGACTCAGTCTCAAATGAAAAGAAACAAACACCGTCTGTTGGTTTAGACAGGCAGAACCCACACTTGTCAGCAAATACAAACCCCCTTCCCGTGAAAGGCTGCTTCACAGCTGTAACCCCTCAGATGCCCGGTCAAGGCACGCGGAGTTGCCAAGGACAGAGTGCACTCACACGATGTGTCTGTTCAACGTTCGCTATAGCAACACGACCATAGGCCAAAGTCCCCGGATGAAAAGGCTGCAGGCCACCCTGTAAGTGGCTAGCTGTTACTTCCGCTGGGGCTCATGAGAAGGTCCCACAGGCCAGGGAAATGGACCCTGCAGGCCACGCCCTCACCAGGGCTGAAGGGGCCCCTCCAGGAGTCACCCCACTCACGCCCCTTTGGCTTCGGAGGGGCCTTCCCAGGCAGCCCCCGTGTGTGGGTGACGCCGGCGCTGTGCCGACGGGGACAGATACGCAGGGTCTCCGGGGGCCCTGGTGCTGCCCTGGCCTTTGAGATTCACCGGCTGCATTCCCTGAGGTCACAACCACTTCCTGTAAAAGAAAGTGACCCCAGGAAGCCACCAGTGTGAGCCTGGACACGCGTCACCCGTTTGCACAGCACACAGCCGTGAGGCCTGGACGCTCCAGGGCCGCTGAGCCCCGGAACGAGTGAAAGGCTTACTTGAGTCTCGGCTGCTGAGCGGCCACCCCGACGTCGCCAGGAAGGACGGCACCGGGGAGCTGGCCCGGCTGTCGTCCTCCACCTGCTGCGTGATGTGCCGGACAGTCTCTTTGTTCTTCCGATTCTTCCTGCGGCCCGTGGGCTGCCAGCCGTCGCCAGTGCTCTGCTCCGAGGAGTTCTGCGCCACGCCGTCCTTGGCAGAAGGCAGCTCACTCCCTCCGTACTGAGGCGGGGAGATCTGCTCTTCCTTGATGCGCAGAGGCCCGTAGCCGACGTCTCCAGGCCACAGGGACTGCGAGGAAACGTCGTCGGGACCATCGGCCTTGGGCTCCTGGTCCTCCTTCCCGTAGCTGCTCCCTCCGTCGTGACAGCTGGCGATGGCCGAGTCTCCGGAAGAATTGGCCGGACTCGTTCGCCGTGCCAGCCACGGGGAGATGCTCCTGCCGGCCATCACGGCGGAGATGAGCGCTTCCGTGCTGCTGCCGGACGAGGCGCCCATCTCAAACTCCGCGAGCTCGTCCGAGGCGTCGGACTTGATGCTGATGTCCAGCGCGGCCTTGATGAAGTCGTGGCACGCTTGCACGATGTCTGTCATCTGCAGGAAGCTGGCGGCGGACATCACCTCGATGACGTTCCTGCTGGTGAGTGCCAGGTGCGCGGAGTACATGAAGTCGATGATGGCCTTGAAGCCCTGGGCCGTGACGATGTCTAGGTGCGTGACCGTGGCCTGTTCCGACGTCTTCTGCACCTGGCAGTAGAGCGTCTTGAAGTAGCGGCTGCTGCCCAGCAGGACGTTCTTGTGCGCCTTGAAGACCTTGCCCTCCACGACCACGCAGACGTCACACAGGACGCCGTGCTGCCTCTGCTCGTTCAGCTCCCGCAGCAGGTGTCGGTAGTGGGACGCGATTTCCATATCTTCCTTCCGGTTGTTCATTTGGAAGCTCTGCTGTCGCCTCTTCTACAGACTCTGTGGAGGTAAGAACAAGAGTTACCCAAGCTAAGCATAGGCGGAGGCCGTGAGAGGCAGCGCGGGAGACGCTGGGCGGGGCGCGGGAGGAGGGCCACACGAGAGCCCGTCCACGGGTGTGCAGGGGGACGGCTGTGTCTCCGCCTGAAGCAGGGCCGCGAACGCCGGAGGGCACCAGCGCGAGCTGATGGGGATCTGAACAGAACCCTACACACAGCAACTCGCTATCCCAGCAAGATGAAAACACCCCGCCACGGCTGAAGCAACTCTCACCCGAACTGAGAACTCGGTTAAATGACCCACGCTGTGGCCATCCCTCACGCTTAAAGAAACATTCTTAAGAAAAAACAATAAAATTTCCTACATAAAAAAAAAAACCCACAGAAAGCTTTAAAGCATTCATAGCCTTAGTCCTGAAAATTTCCAAAACTCCGGGCTCAAACCAGCTCAAGGCTCCTGGAGGAGGGAGATTTCCTGGCTTAGGGCTGGTCCCTGCCCAGCACGGGGACAGGGCCAGAGGAAGCTCGGGCCCTGAGGCTGCCGGCGCCCGGTCATCTGAGACATGCGGCGGTCTCCAGGTCCCTGCATTGGAACATGGCCCTGCCTCGCAGAGTCTCAGGACACGCGAAATCATTTCTGAATTTGGTGCCCCCGTCCCGCTCTGGCGTCGCTTCCGTCTCTCCATAGACTCAAGGATGTTGCCCTAATGAGAGGCCATCGCCCAGATGGCCTACACAACAGAAATGTGTTCCCAAGTCCAGAATCAGGATGCCAGCCGAGCCGGGGGCGTCCATTCTAGTCCATGCTGCAGCCGCGTCCTGTGTGGAGGCTGTACATGAGCTCTGCTGTCTTCATGCGGCTTCTCCCGGTGCGCACGCGTCCCAGCGTCACCTTTTCGCAAGGACGACGGTCGCCTGGGAGTCCGGGCCACCCCTACAGTGACCCCGTTTCCAAGTAAGGCCACATCTAGCTCCTAGGGGGCCAGAACTTCCATGGACGAACTGCTGGGACACGTTCACCCACAGTCCTACCTGGGAAAGGAGCAGTGGTTGGGTCTCCCCCGTTACAAACCCCATTTTCCAGCTGAGGAGCTGAGTAGGGCTCACCTGAAATGCCAAATGCGTTTAATAGAACACTAAGCAAGTGTGGGAATATTCCACCCCCTTCCCGCAAGGACCCCCTCAAACAGCCACACGCAGCCCTCATGGGGGACGGGGCTGGAGCCGGGGGGTCGGCAGCTTTGTGTCACACACTCCTGCGTTCGCTCTTGTTACGACACGCACGCCTTTCCTTAGTCATGACAAAACTTTTTTTCCTGGAGACAGAGAATCACTCTGTCGCCCAGGCTGGAGTGCAGTGGCGTGATCTCGGCTCACTGCAACATCCACTTCCTGGGTTCAAGCGATTCTCCTGCCTCAGCCTCCCAAGTAGCTGGGACTACAGGCGCCCACCACCACACCCGGATAATTTTTTGTTTTTTAGTAGAGACAGGTTTTACCATGTTGCCCAGGCTGGTCTCCAGCTCCTGACCTCAGGTGATCCACCCGCCTCGGCCTCCCAAAGTGCTGGGAGTACAGGTGTGAGCCACCGTGCCCGGCCTAAAATGTCCGGGGAAAAGTAATTATTCCCTCACGTTTCACAGGCAGGAAAATGAGGGAGAAAAGAGAGGCTTCTGTCCCTCCTTGTCTCTGCCTTCATGGTCCCGGGCCATCCTTGACTTAGATGGTGTGAGGTCTCCAGCCCCCGACAGCAGGTGTTGCCTGGCAGGAGACGTGTTGCAGAAGACCCAGCCTGTCCTCCCCGTCACTCCCTTCCCTCTGGGCACAAGGGCTGTGACAGCCGTGACCACTGACCATTACAGGCCAGGCCTCAAGCCCCTTGATGCCGAGACCAGGCCCCCACCTGACTCCAGGTGCTGCCTCAACACCGGGGCCATGGCAGAGAACAAAGGCCCCATTCCGCCCCACACTGAAATTGGACATGAGGGCCGGAGGCAAACGCAGTTTCTCCCACGTCAGCACCACTATGTGTGTACCAGCAGCAGAACCTGCCCCAACAAGGGGCCACTGAAAAGGAAGACAAATCACGTTCAGAGCAGGTGCAGGGAGGGTCACACGCTGAGGCCGGGGAGCA
>PVKV010030661.1:0-21996 GCA_004027835.1 Alouatta palliata
TCATAAAACTAGTCCAAGGCAGGAACCAGGATAAAACACAATGTCTTAGTAAAACCACATAGCCGTCACCAGGCCATTGTGTAAGCAACTAGGAGGTCAAAATAGTTCTTTTACTTTATTTCTCATCCTTAGTTCCTACTTTCCCATAGCTCGACTGCCTCCGGGGGGGGAAATGCTTCTGGGGTCTAACTCCATTATGGCGGAGACACTCTTGGAGGTCTCTACGCTGGAGTGACTCCCACAATCGATGATAGACTGGACAGGGAAAATGTGGCACATATACACCATGGAATATTATGCAGCCATCAAAAACGATGAGTTCGCATCCTTTGTAGGGACATGGATGAACCTGGAAATCATCATTCTCAGCAAAGTGACACAAGAACAGAAAATCAAACACTGCATATTCTCACTCATAGGCGGGTGTTGAACAATGCTAACACATGGACACAGGGAGGGGAGCATCTCACACTGGGGTCATTTGGGGGGAATAAGGGAGGGACAGTGGGGGGTGGGGAGTTGGGGAGGGATAGCATGGGGAGAAACACCAGATATAGGTGATGAGGAGGAAGGCAGCAAGTCACACTGCCATGTGTGTACCTATGTAACAATCTTGCGTGTTCTTCACATGTACCCCCAAACCTAAAATGCAATAAAAAGTATATATATTTTAAAAAAAATTAAATCTTAACAGGGTGCAATGGCTCACGTCTGTAATCCTAGCACCTTGGAAGGCCAAGGTGGGAGGATCACTTGAGATCAGAAGTTCAAGACCAGCCTGGGAAAATAGTGAGACTCCCATGTCTACAAGAAATATAAAAATTAGCTGGTGTGGTGGTACATGCCTGTGGTCCCAGCTACTTGGGAGGCTGAGGCGGGAGGATAACTAGAGCCCAGGAGCTTGAGTCTACAGTCAGCCAGCCATGATCACACAAAAAGAGGAAATCCTCCCTAACTCATTTTATGAGACCAACATTATCCTGATGCCAAAACCTGGCAGAGATGCAACTAACTAAAAAAGAAAATTTCAGACCAATATCCATGAAAAATATTGATTCAAAAATCCTCAACAAAATACTGGCAAACTGAATCCAACATCAGATTCAAAAGCTTATTCATCACGACCAGGTCTATTTCATCCCTGGGATGCAAGGCTGGTTCAACGTATGCAAATCTATAAATGTAATCCATCACATAAATAGAACCAAAGACAAAAAACACCTAATTACCTCAATAGATGCAGAGATTGCCTTTGACAAAATTCAACAGGTTTTTGTGCTAAAATCATTCAATTATTAAGACACATGCACCTGTATGTTCATTGCAGCACTGTTTACAATAGCAAAGACTTGCAACCAACCCAAATGCCCATCAAAGATAGACTGGATAAAGCAAATGTAGCATATATACACTATGGAATACTATGCAGGCATAAAAAAAAGATGAGTTTGTGTCCTTTGTAGAGACATGGATGAATCTGGAAACCATCATTCTCAGCAAACTGACACAAGAACAGAAAACCAAAGACCACATGGTCTCACTCATAAGTGGGTGTTGAACAATGAGAACACATGGACACGGTGGAGGGCCTGTCGGGCTGTGGGGAGGCTATGGGAGGAATAGCAGGGCTGGGGAGATTGGAGAGGGATAACATTAGGAGAATTACCTAATGTAGATGATGGCGGAATGTATGCAGCAAACCACCAAGGCATGTGTACACCTATGTAACAAACCTGCATGTTCTGCACATGTACATCAGAAATTAAAGTATAATAAATAAATAAATAATAAAAGAAAGCAAAAGAAGTAAGTTTCAGATTCAGTGTGACCCTAAGAGCTAGGGTACCACAGGATGGTATGCCCTCTGGGATCACAAAAGCAGCCTTCAGTCTTGGTCTGGGCTACAAGAACTTCTTCTTGAGAATTGGGTTTTTATTCTAACACTGCTACTAATGGGTTAAGTCAGAAAGCTTTCACTTCCCTGAGCTTTCGAGTTTTGGTTTCCAAATCAGCACAATGGGAAACTGAAGAGAAGGAAAGAGAAAAAAGACAGAGAGGGTCAGACATCCCTTCTGCCTGTACAATGACATAATGTGGACAAAGAATTTGGGCAACCATGGCCCATCCAATTCCAGCCTGTGGTCTCTGATTATACAGCTTATGAGCCAAGAATGGTTTCTACATTTTTAAAACAGTTGAAAGAATTCAAAGGAATAATAATATTTTGGGACATGTAAAAATTATATAAAATGCAATTTTTGGTACTCATAAAGTTACTTTGGAACTCAGCCTCACTTTTTTATTACGTATTTCTATGGCTGCTTTCACACCACAACAGCAAAGTTGAGCAGTTGTGACAGAGATCATATGGGCCTCCAAGCCTAAAATATTTACTACCTAGACTTTTACAGAAAAAATGATTGCTGACCTTTTATACAGACAATCAAGCAAGTTATTACCTGAGAAAATCAAAATGTGTGTCTAGGACAAGGGGTTCCTCTGTAAACCTGGGGGCAATCTTCCTCACTACTTATGCAAGAACATTTATTATTGGGAGAGGAGGCTGCATGGCTTGGCAGCACTAATGCCACCTGTTCAAATCTCCCCTCACTGATGCCCTTTAAGTGACCAGCATTTTAGGCATCTATGGAGCAGTGAGGAGCATTCTGATGGCTGGCCCCATATCTTCCTTTCCTCCTACTTCCTCACATTCTATTTTCTGAGTGGTTGTTAGAGGAACGCTTAATCCTGTTGTCATTTTTTTAGACCCAAAGAGCCATGTATGACAGTCTTGGCACCATGTAGCATTCCCAGCTCCTATCTCAGCAGCACAGCTACCTGTTCCTTGCTCAGTCCAGATAAACTTGCCACAGTGCCTTTGACCTTTAATCTCTCTCTCTCTCTCTTTTTCCCTCCCCTCTTCTCTTCCTCCCTCCCTGGCTTTTTCTGTCACATGGCATGTGCACACACACAAGTTCCAATTGGATAGAGGGAGAAACACTTCTTCGTTTTTTTCCAGGCCAATAGATAATGCATTTTTCATAAAAACAGAGCTGTTTTTGTCCACTGTAAAAACATGTGTGTCCTTCCTTTTGGAGAGTTATAATGGTTTCCTACATGGCCTTCTCTGACTCAATGCATGTTTGTGCATATATGTATGTGTGTGTGTGTGAACATGGGCATGTTTTGGCATATGAGTGTGAGTGCTTGTGTGTGTGTTTGTGTGTGTAGCAGGGAGGAAGGGGAAGAAGGATAGTGTAATAAGAAGAAAACTCAGAATAGCCAGATAAAATACATCATATCAACACTATAAAGTTAAGATACAGTATTTCCAAGTCAATCACCTTGAAGCTGGGGCACCTGGAGTGTGAGGAGAAGGGGGTGTTCTTCTCTGACAACTTACTCATTGTCTAAGACAATGTTATGATCAAAAGTATCTTTGAATAAAGGTGCCTGGAAAAAAGTACAGAAAGAGAATATAGCAAAATGTTAACAATGATTGTCTTTTGATGGAAGAGAAGAGAGAAGTTGTGGGTGATCTCTTTCTTTTAGTTCAACTATTCTACATTCCTCAGTTTTAAACTTTGGATATTAAGCTGCAGAGAAAGGACATGAATATAGAGATGAACTCATAGAATGTAGCAATGAATGCTGAGTTAGCCAAAGATGCCTGGCTACACTCCATATCTAATAATCTGAGGGAAAATTAGAAAAGACCACTTTCAGAAAATTTTTTTTAATGTTCTTTATATTATTTCTTCTTTCAGCCTAACCAGTAAAAATTGAACACAATCAGATTTGCCAAATTGCCTCAAGGATTCTTCAACTAGTTCAGATCCATTTTATGTATGTCACTACTTTTTAGATGGGAAACAGGGCTAAATTCTTATTGACTTCCAAGTACACAGACCCACAGATTTGTTTGTCACAGTATCCTCCCTCTCCCTCCCTACCCTTTCTCTTTCCTCTTCCACATCACCCCAAAATCAGAATGCATGTATAAAATTCTGATTAACCGAAACATGGAATGATTAAGATTTTACTCAAAGAGAAATACATAGACATCAGCTAAGACATTTGGTTGAATAAATGTATATACCTTCACTCCATCATTAAACCATATTAACATGGAATGATTAAAAATAAATAAACCGACAAAGATAAGAAGAGAAAAAAGAAAAGACAATATCTTAAGCATTTAGAAAACTGGAAAGCAGAAGCTGTGAGTGGCATCTGACAGCAGACCCAGGGATGCTGAATCTCAAGCCAGCAGGGGGAAGGCAACCAGAATCCCCCAAAAGTTCAAGAGTTGTCAGCATAATTTACCTTACAAGGCAGAAGCAAACGTAAGTGTGAAAACGAGGTTGAATTCTATTTAAATAGTACGTAGATCCCAGATCCTCTCCCTAGACTAGGTGACTCCATCCTATGGTGGCAGCAGTCTAGAGGTTTTCTCTCTACAGTATTAAATGTGGTGTCTTTAGGAAGGAGCTCTCCAGTCACCAAATGCTTAAATGTTCACACTGAAGTCCTCCAGGTTTTCCAACCAATTGGTTCCAATGAGGTGAGAGACACTCAGTCAGAAGGTAAGATGATTCTTCTTGGGAAAGAATCTCTCTAGCCCAAGTGAAAAGGTCTGACCTAGCAAGATGGCCTTCCAAGGAAACTTACAATCATAGAGCTTCCATCAGCTTTTAGCTTTTCAGTGTTCCTTTTTATTTTTTAACAAAAACAGCTAAGTGTCACCAGGCATCTGAGTAAAGCTTACAGTATGAATGCCAGAGACCAGAACAAGCAGACAAATAAAAGCAGCCTGAATGGAAAGGACTGTGCTAGGAGATAAAACCTTGAGAAACCCAATTGCGTGTTCTCATAGAGATAAAAGCAGTCACAATTTTCATGAAACAAGAACCCAATTTAAAGAATAAGAAAGCTCTTAGAAATTGAAAATATGACACCAAAACTTGTTAAAATTTTTCATTAGAATGATAAGAAGACAAAGTTGAGTAGATGACCCTTATGTCCTCTGGAAATAGAGCAAAAAGAACAAATTTGAAACCTAGAAGAAAAATAAAAGAAGTTCAACACTTCAATGATCAGAATTCAAGATATAGAAACAGAGATAGACAGAAAGACAGGGAAAGAACAGACACATGCTCCAAAAAAGAAAGAGAGAGACAAATCCTAACACATTAATAGCTGGAGACTTCATCACCTCCCCTTTCAGCACTGGAGAGATATTGCAGACAAAATCAACAAAGAAACGTTAAATTCAATCTGTACTATAGACCAAATGGAAGTAATAGATATTCAAGGAACATGTCAACCAATGGCTGCAGAATGCACATTCTTCTACCCAGCACATAAATCATTCTTAAAGATAGAAGACATGTTAGGTCACAAAGCAAATGCAATCACATTTGAATTGAGGGCTAAGAAATTCTTTTAAAACATACAATTATATAGAAATTGAATAACTTGCTCCTGAAAGACTCCTGGGTAAATAATTACATTAAAGCAAAAATCAAGAAGTTCAAGAAGTTATCTGAAACTAATGAGAATAGAAATACAACTTAACAGATTTCTGAGATGCAGCTAGTAAAGCAGTGTTAAGATAGAAATTTATAGCACGAAATGACCAGATAAAGTGAGATCTCCAACTCAACAAAATAAAATGAGAAGGCAAGATTAGACAAAAAAGAGTGAAAAGAAATGAACAAAGCCTCCAAGAAGGGATTATCTGAAAAGGCCTGTACCGTTTGATTGCTGTACCTGAATGTGATGGGGAAAATGAAACCAAGCAGGAAAACACTCCTTAAGGTATTATTCAAGAGAACTTTCCTAACCTAGCAAACCAATCCTACATTCAAATCCAAGAAATATAGACAACACCATGAAGATATTCCTCAAGAAGAGCAACGTCAAGACACATACTTGTCAGATTCACCAGGGTTGAAATGAAGGAAAACATGCTAAAGGCAGTCAGACAGAAAGGCCAGGTTATCCACAAAGAGAAGCCCATCAGACTCACAGTGGATTTCTTGGCAGAAACCCTACATGCCAGAAGAGTATGGGAGCCAATAGTCAACATCCTTAAAGAAAAGAACTTTCAACCCAGAATTTCGGATCCAGCCAAACTAAGCTTCATAAGTAAAGGAAGAATAAAATCCTTTATGAACAAGCAATTGCTGAGAGATTTTGCCACCACCAGGCCTGTCTTACAAGAGTTCCTGAAGGAAGCACTAAACATGGAAATGAACAACCAGTTCCAGCCATGGCAAAAACATACCAAATGGTAAAGACCATCGAAACGATCATGAAATTTCATCAACTAATGGGCAAAATAACCAGCTAGTATCAAAATGATAGAATTAAATTCACATATAACAACATTAACCTTAAATGTAAATGGGCTAAATGCCCCAGTCAAAAGACTCATACTGGCAAATTGGATAGAGTCAAGATGTATCAGTGTGCTGTATTCAGGAGACCCATCTCATGGGCAAAAACACACATAGACTAAAATTAAAGGAATGAGAGGATTTTCCAAGCAAATGGAGAAAGAGAGAGAGGAAAAAAAGCAGAGGTTGCAATCCTAGTCTCTGATAAAACAGACTTTAAACCAACAAAGAGTGAAAGAGACAAAGACGGATGTTACATAACTGTAAAGGGATCAATGCAACAAAAAGAGCTAACTATCGAAAATATATTTGCACCCAATACAGAAACACCCACATACATAAAGCAAGTACTTTATGACCTACAAAGAGACCTAGACTCCCACACAATAATACTGGGAGACCTTACCTCTCCACTGTCAATTTACACAGATCAACGAGACAGAAAATTAACAAGGATATCCAGGATGTGAAATCAGATCTGGATAAAGTGACCTAATAGACATCCACAGAACTCTCCATCCCAAATCCACAGAATATACATTCTTCTCAGCAGCACATAGCACTTACTCTAAAAATGACCACATAATTGGAAGTAAATCTCTCCTCAGCAAATGTAAAAGAACAGAAATCATAACAGTCTCTCAGACCACAGTGCAATCAAATTAGAACTCAGGATTAAACTCAAAACCACACAGCTACATGGAAACTAAACAACCTGCTCCTGAATGACCACTGGCTAAAAAATGAAATGAAGGCGTAAATAAGGATGTTCTTCAAAATCAATGAGAATGAAGACACAATGTACCAGAATCTCTGAGACACATTTAAAGCAGTTTCTAGAGGGAAATTTATAGCACTAAATACCCACAAGAGAAGCAATAAAAGATCTAAAATCAACACCCTATCATCATAGTTAAAAGAACTAGAGAAGCAAGATCAAACAAATTCAAAAGCTAGCAGAAGGCAAGTAACTAAGATCAGAGCAGAACTTAAGGAGACACAGACACAAAAAAACTTTCAAAATAGTTAATAAATCCAGGAACTGGTTTTTTGAAAAGAACAACAAAATAGATACACCACCAGCCAGACTAATAAAAAAGAAAAGAGAGAAGAATCAAATAGATGCAATAAACAATGATAAAGGGGATATCAGCACTGATTCCACAGACATACAAACTATAATCAGAAATTACTACAAACAACTTTATACATATAAACCAGTAAATCTAGAAGAAATGGACAAATTCCTGGACACTTACACCCTCCCAAGACTAAACCAGGAAGAAGTTGAATCCCTGAATAGACCAATAAGAAAGTCTGAAGTCAAAGCAGCAATTAATAGCCTGCAAACCAAAAAAAGTTCAGGAATAGACAGGTTAACATCCGAATTCTACCAGACATGCAAAGAGGAGCTGTATCATTTCTTCTGAAACTATTCCGAACAATACAAAAAGAGAGAATACTCCCTAACTTATTTTATGAGACCAACATCATCCTGATACCAAAACCTGGCAGAGACATAACTAAAAAATAAAATTTCAGACCAACATCCATGATGAACATTGATGCAAAAACCTTCAATAAAATACTGAGAAATCAAATCCAACAGCACATGGAAAAGCTTATCCATCACAATCTAGTCGGCTTCATCCCAGGGATGCAAGGCTGGATCAACATATACAAATCTATAAACATAATCCACCACATTAAACAGAACAAAGACAAAAACCACATGATTATCTCAATAGATGCAGAGAAGGTCTTTGACAAAACTCAACAGCCTTTTATGCTAAAAACTCTCAATATATTGATGACAAACCCACAGCCAATATCATACTGACTGGGCAAAAACTGGAAGCAATCCCTTTGAAAACTGGCACAAGGCTAGGGTATCCTCTCTCACGACTCCTATTCAACATAGAATTGGGCCTGACCAGAGTAATCAGGCAAGAAATTGCAATAAAAAGTATTCAATTAGGAAAAGAGAAAGTCAAATTATCTGTATTTGCAGATGACGTGATTATATATTTAGAAGATCCCATCGTTTCAGCCCAAAGTCTCTGTGATATGATAAGCAACTTCAGCAAAGCCTCAGGATACAAAATCAATGTGCAAAAATCACAAGCATTTCTATACACAAAAACAGACAAACAGGGAGCCAAATTATAAGCAAACTCCCATTCACAATTGCTACAAAAAGAATAAATTACCTAAGAATACAACTAACAAGGGACATGAAGGACCTTTTCATGAACTACAGACCACTGCTCAAGGAAATAAGAGGGGACACAAACAGATGGAGAAACATTCCATCCTTAAGGCTAGAAAGAATCAATATCATCCCATGCTGCCCAAAGTAATATATAGTTTCAATGTTATCCCCATCAAGCTACCATTGACCTTGTTCACAGAACTGGGACAAACAACCTTAAACTTCATATGGAACCAAAAAAGAGCCTGCATAGCTAAGACAATCCTAAGGAAAAAGAATAAAGCTGGAATTATCACCCTACCTGACTTCAAACTATACTACAAGGCTACAGTAATCAAAACAGCATGGTACTGGTACCAAAACAAAGATATAGACAAATGGAACACAACAGAGGCATCAGAAGTAACAACACACATCTACAACAATCTGATCTTTGACAAACCTGACAAAAACAAGTAATGGGGAAAGAATTCCCTGTTTAACAAATGCTGTTGGGAAAACTGGCTAGCCACGTGCAGAAAGCTGAAACTGGACCCCTTCCTTACACCTTATACAAAAATTAACTCCAGATAGATTAAAGATTTAAACATAAGACCTAACACCATAAAAACCCTAGAAGAAAACCTAGGCAATACCATTGAGGACATAGGCATAGGCAAGGACGTCATGACTAAAACACTAAAAGCAATAGCGACAAAAGCCAAAATAGACAAATGGGATCTAATTAAACTTAAGAGCTTCTGCACAGGAAAAGAAACAATCATTAGAGTGAACCAGCAACCAATAGAATGAGAAAAAATTTTTGCAATCTCCCCTTCTGACAAAGGCTAATATCCAGAATCTACAAAGAACTCAAACAAATTTACAAAAAAAAAAAAAAAAAAAAAAAACTCAAAAAGTGGGCAAAGGATATGAACAGACACGTTTCAAAAGAAGACATTTATGCAGCCAACATAAATAGAAAAAATTCTCATAGGAAAAAATGCTCATCATCACTTGTCATTAGAGAAATGCAAATCAAAACCACATTGAGTTACCATCTCATACCAATTAGAATGGCAATCATTAAAAAATCAGGAAACAACAGATGCTGGAGAGGATGTGGAGAAATAGAAATGCTATTACACTCTTGGTGGGAGTGTAAATTAGTGCAACCATTGTGAAAGACAGTGTGGCGATTCCACAAGGACCTAGAAATAGAAATACATTTGACCCAGCAATCTCATTACTGTGTATATACCAAAAGTATTATAAATCATTCTATTATAAAGACACATACACCTGTATGTTCATTGCAGCACTGTTTACAATAGCAAAGACTTGGAACCAATCCAAATGCCCATCAATGATAGACTGGATCAAGAAAATGTGGTACATACACACCAGGGAATACTATACAACCATAAAAAAAGGATGAGTTCATGTCCTTTGCAGGTACATGGATGAATCTGGAAACCATCATTCTCAGCAAACTGACACAAGAACAGAAAACCAAACACCGCATGTTCTCACTCATAAGTGGGTATTGAACAATGAGAACACATGAACACAGGGAGGGGAACATCACACACCAGGGTCTGTTGAATGTTGGGGGGCTAGGGGAGGGATAACAGGGGGTGGGGGGATAGGAGGGAGATAATATTAGGAGAAATAACTAATGTAGTTGATGGGGGGATGGATGCAGCAAAACACCATGACAGGTGTATATGTATGTAACAATCTTGCACGATCTGTACATGTACCCCAGAACTTAGAGTATAATAAAAATTTTTTTTAAATGTGTATCTTTTAAATGCCCTATTTCCACCTTTAGCTTAGTGCTCTGATTATATAGTAACCACAGTTAGGGCTCTGATTGTGTCACTCACCAGCTACCCATAAAAAACAACAACAACAAAAAAAGTGAGATCTAAGGCCAGGTGCAGTGGTTTACGTATATAATCCCAGCACTTTGGGAAGCTAAGGCAGGCAGATCACAAGATCTGGAGTTTGAAACCAGCCTTACCAACATGGTGAACTTGGTTCTATTAAAATACAAAAATTAGCCAGTGTAGTGGCACACACCTGTAATCTCAGCTACTCAGGAGGATGAGGCAGGATAATCGCTTGAACAAAGAGGTGGAGTTTGCAGTGAACTGAGATCATGCCACTGCACTCCAGCCTGGGTGACAGAGCAAGAATCCATCTCAAAAAAATAAATAAATAAAAAGTGAGATCTCAGATTAACTACCCAACATTAGAACTAAAAGAACTAGAAACCCAAGAGCAAAAAAAAACCTCTCAAAGCTATGCTGAATGGGAGTGGGGAAAGAAGCCATCGTTGTCTTGTCCCAATTTTTAAAGGAAATGCTTCCAGCTTTTGTCCATTCAGTATGATGCTGGCTGTGGGTTTGTCATATATGGCTCTTACTATTTTGAGCTATGTTTCTTGAATATCTAGTTTATTGAGAGAGTTTTTAACACAAATTGATGTTGAATTTTATTAAAAGCCTTTTCTGCATCGATTGAGATAATCATGTGGGTTTTTTTCTTTAGTTCTGTTTATGTGATGAATCACATTTATTGATTTGCATATGTTGAACCAAACTTTCATCCCAGGGATGGTGGATGTGATCAGAAATTTATCAGTTTCTTCTAGATTTCTCAATTCTTCTAGGCTCAGTGGCTCACACCTGTAATCTGAGCACTTGGGGGTGCCAAGGTGGGCTGATCACCTGAGGTTGGGAGTTCAAGACCAGCCTGATCAACATGGAGAAATCCCATCCCTACTAAAAATACAAAATTAGCCAGGTATGGTGGTGCATACATGTAATCCCAGCTACTAAGGAGGCTAAGGCAGAAGAATCACTTGAACCCAGGAGGCAGAGGATGCGGTGAGCCAAGATTGCATCATTGCCCAACCTGGGCAACAAGAGTGAAACACTGTCTAAAAAGAAATGAAAAAACAAAAAGTGCCCAGAGTTGTTCATAATATTCTCTAACGGTGGTTTGTATTTCTTTGGGGTCAGTGATATTTCCTTATAGATACTGATTGTGTGTATTTGAATCTTCTCTCTGTATCTTTATTTGTCTAGCTACAAGTTTATTTATCTTATTTTCTTTTAACCAACAAGATTTTAGTAGACCAGTTACTAGGAAGTAAATAAAAACTTTCAAAGAGCAATTTCCAAAACAAATGATGATTTTGTTTGGGTTATTGGAAAATTTTAAGAAATACATTATGAGTTTTATTAATTTTTTAGAAAACCAGCTTTTAAAATTTTATATGGAACCAAAAAAGAGCCCAAACAGCCAAGGCAATCCTGAGCAAAAAGAACAAAGCTGGAAGTGACATTCTACCAAACTTTAAACTATACTACAGGGCTACAGTAAACAAAAGAGCATGGTACTGGAATAAAAACAAACACATAGACTAATGAAACAGAACAGAGAACTCAAAAATAAAACCACCCATCTACAATTATCTGATTTTTGGCATACTTGACAAAAACAAGCAATGTGGAAAGGATTCTTCCCATTCAGTAAATGCTGCTGAGATAACTGGCTAGTCTTATGCAAAAGACTGAAACTAGACCCCATCCTTACATGATATACAAAAATTAACTTGAGATAGATTAAAGACTTAAATGTAGGTTTCATGATGAAGACGCCAAAAGTAATTGCAACAAAAGCAAAAATTGACAAATGGGGTCAAATTCTGTGCAGCAAAATAAACTATCAACAGAGTAAAAAGACAACCTACAGAATGTGAGAAATTTTTTTAAACTATGTATCCCACAAAGATCTAATATCCAATATTTATAAGGAATTTATACTTACAAGAGGAAAATAATCCCATAAAAAAGTAAACAAAGGACATGAACAGACACTTTTCAAAGAAGATATATATGCAGCGAACAATCATATGAAAAAAGCTCAACATCACTAATCATTAGAGAAATGCATATCAAAATTGCAATGAGATACCATCTCACACCAGTCAGAATGGCAATTATTAAAAAGTTAAAAAACAGTACATGCTGGTGAGATTGTGGTGAAAAAAAAACACTTATACACTGGATTTGGGAATGCAAATTAGTTCTGCCATTGTAAAAGACAGTGTGGTGATTCCTCAAAGATCTAAAGAGAGAAATACCATTTGGCTCAGAAAACTCAGTAATGAGTTACTAGGTATGTACAGAAAGGAATACAAATTATTCTATTATAAAGACACGTGCACTCATATGTCCATTGCAGCACTATTCACAATAGCAAACAAATGAAACCAACCTAAATGCCCATCATTGGTACACTGGATAAAGAAAATGTGGTACCTATATACCAAGGAATACTATTCAGCCACAAAAAAGAATCAGATCATGGTTTTTTTAGAGACATGGATGTAGTTGGAGGCTACTATCCTTAGCAAACTAATGCAGGAACAAAGAATCCAAATACCAGATGTTCTCACTTATAAGTGGCAGCTAAATGATGAGAACACATGAACACATGACAGGTGGGGGAACAACACACATTGGGGCCTTTAAGAGAGGGGAGAGTGGAGAGTGGAGATTGGGAGGAGGAAGAGGATCAGGAGAAACAACTAATGGGTAGTAGGCTTAATACCTGAGTGACAAAAAATTTGTACAACAAACCCCATGACAAAATTTACCCACAGAATAAACCTGTACTTCTATAGCTGTGAACTTAAATAAAAGTTAAAAAAAAAAAAAAGTCCAGAGTTGAACAATATAATTTCCCAGTTTTAAACACATGAAAACAAACCCACATCAAGGCACATAATCTTGAAAATTTGGAATATATAACAAAGAAGGAAAAGCTCCCCAAAGTTTTCAGAAACTTTTTTTTAAATGCACTATTTACAAAGAATCAAAAATTAGAATGGTTTTAGGCTTCTCAACAGCACTGACAGAAGCTAGAAAATAATGGAGCAATATCTTCAAACTTTGAAAGGCAAATTATTTGCTATATAAGCACCTGTTCACATAGATCCCCATCCCACTGAATTAATTTGCCATCCACAGAGCTATTGACAACTAGCTCTTTCCTCTTGCCTTTTCACTTACCAGGTGGAAACGATTACAGACTTAATTTCTTTGAGGGGTTATTTAGGTTGGACAGGGCACCTTTGTAATGCAGAAGTCATAACGTTCACCAGAGACAATAAAAAGACAATAGCTCCCAGTGTTTCCACAGTGGAAAGAGAGATAATTGAATGTCACCTTTTAAAGGAATTCAAACCATCACTTATTTTGTCAGATGAGGAAACTGTGGCTCAAAGAGGTTACGGGGTTAACCAAATTCAGTTAGTTTTTTAGTTTGTAGCAGAGCCGAAATTAGGTGCTAAGCATTGCAACACCAGGCCTCTCTTTTCCTCCCCTCTATCCTGCTGCTAGTAGTGTCAGTGGAAAATACAAGCCAGTTCAAGGAAAAGTGGCCTGAGAGGAGTACTAAGGACCAAACACCAATGCATCCTTGACATTTTCTACAAATTGCTTAATTACAGCGCTTCACTTATTCATAGAAACTGCCTCTCCTCTACATTGCCCAACACACACACTGTCTGACGGAGATAATTTATCATTACCTGAATGCACTCAGGGTGGTCAGTTTCAGCCAGAGTGCAAAACAGAGAAAGCCAGGGTCAAGGGCAGAAGCAGACCTTCTTGTTTTACTCTCCATCCCTCTGCCCCCTCCCATCAGCCCAGGTAGATCCACTTTCATTACATTTATGTTTAAGGCAAAATCTGGATATCTTGGTTTGGCAGCTCTGCTTATCAGTGGGTTCTTAATAACCCATTTTTTATTTATTTTTTATTTTTTAAAAAATAATTTATTTATTTTACTTTAGTTGCATACTATATCTGGCATTTCTCCCCATGTTATCCCTCCCCACCCTCCCCACCCACCATTGTCTCTCCCCTATCCCCCCAACTGTCCCCTGTGTGTGATGATCCTCTCCCTGAGTCCACGTCTTCTCGTTGTTCAACACCCACCTATGAGTGAGAACATACGGTGCTTGGCTTTCTGTTCTTGGGTCAGTTTGCTGAGAATGATGATTTCCAGATTCATCCAAGTCCCTATAAAGGACACCAACTCATCGTTTTTTATGGCTGTGTTGTATTCCGTGGTGTATATGTATCACATTTTCTTTGTCCAGTCTATCATTGATGGGCATTTGGCTTGGTTCCAGGTCTTTGCTGTTGTAAACAGGGCTGCAATGAACATACGTGTGCATGTGTCTTTATAGTAGAACGATTTATAGTTCTTTGGGTATATACCCAATAGTGGGATTGCTGGGTCAAATGGAATTTCTATTTCCAGATCCTTGAGAAATCGCCACACTGTCTTCCACAATGGTTGAACTAATTTACACTCCCACCAACAGTGTAAGAGTGTTCCTATTTTTCCACATTCTCTCCAGCATCCGTTGTCTCCCAATTTTTTAATGATTGCCATTCTAACTGGCGTGAGATGATATCTCAGTGTGGTTTTGATTTGCATTTCTCTAATGACCAGTGATGATGAGCATTTTTTCATATGTTTGTTGGCCTCATGTATGTCCTCTTTTGAAAAGTGTCTGTCCACATCCTTTGCCCACTTTTGAATGGGGTTGTTTGTTTTTCTCTTGTATATCTGTTTCAGTTCTTTGTAGATTCTGGATATCAGCCCTTTGTCAAATGGGTAGTTTGCAAAAATTTTTTTGCCAGTCTATCTTTCGATTAGGGCATTTAGGCCATTTACATTCAATGTTAATATTGTTATGTGTGAATTTGATCCTGCCATTTTGTTACTGGCTGGTTTTCTTTCTCATTAGTTGACTCATTTTCTTCATTGCATTTTTGGTCTTTGCCAACTGGTTTGCTTTTGCAGTGACTGGTACTTGTTCCTTCCCATGCTTAGGGCAGGTCTGGTGGTGACAAATCTCTCAATAATTGCTTGTCTGTAAAGGATTTTATTTCTCCTTCACTTATGAAGCTTAGTTTGGCTGGATATGAGATTCTGGGTTGAAAGTTCTTTTCTTTAAAGATGTTGAATATTGGCCCCCACTCTCTTCTGGCTTGTAGAGTTTCTGCCAAGAGATCTGCTGTGAGTCTGATTGGCTTCCCTCTGTGGATGACTCGATCTTTCTCTCTGGCTGCCCTTAGCATTTTTTCTTTCATTTCAACCCTGGTGAATCTGACAATTATGTGCCTTGGGGTTGCTCTTCCTGAGGAATATCTTTGTAGAGTTCTCTGTATTTCTTGAATTTGAATTTGGACTGCCCTGCTAGACTTGGGAAGTTCTCCTCGATAATATCCTGGAGTGTGTTTTCCAGCTTGGATTCATTCTCCCCGTCATATTCAGGTACACCAATCAAGCGTAGATTAGGTTTTTTAACATAATCCCATATTTTTGGAGGCTTTGTTCATTTCTTTTCACCCTTTTTTCTCTTGTATTGCCTTCTCTTTTTACTTCATTGAGTTGATCTTCAATCTCTGATATCCTTCTTTTGCTTGATTGATCCAGCTATTAAAACTTGTGTTTGCTTCACGTAGTTCTCATGCTGTGTTCTTCAACTCCATCAAGTCGTTTCTGTTCTTCTCTAAGCTGGTTATTCTAGTTAGCATTTCGTCTAACCATTTTTCAAAGTTTTTTGTTTCTTTGCATTGAGTTAGAATGTGTTCCTTTAGCTCAGAAAAGTTTATTATTATCCACCTTCTGAATCCTGTTTCCATCAATTCTTTGCACTCCTTCTCAGTCAAGTTGTGATCCTGCGTTGTTGAGGAATTGTGATCCCTTGAAGGAGAAGAGGTGTTCTGGTCTTTGATGGTTTCACCTTTTTTACGCTGATTTTTTCCCATCTTTGTGGATTTACCTGGCTGTGGTGTCAGAGAGCCACTTGATGAGGTCACTTGTCTGCCTGTGGGGGCGCTACCGGGTTTCTAGGGACTCCTTCGGGTTACTAGGGAAGCTTACTGTGTCTTTTTTGTTTATGCTGGGAGATTAGGCCTGCCTGTTCCACTGACTTGTAGGCACTGCTGGGTTGTGAAGAACGCTGTTTTGTTGCTAAGTAGGCTTCCTGTGTTTTTTGTTAAAACATGTAGCCCAGTCCCACCCTTCTAGTGGTGGGTTGTGGCCTTCCTGCACTGGACTGGATCATTCAGCGTTCCTCTCAGACTGTGACACTGGCTAGGAAACCCACTAGAGTCAAAGCTTCAGCTCTCTGGGGTTTTTGGGGGAGGTTAGGGACCCGCCCAGCTGCACCCAGCAGTCTCCCCCTTTCAGCTTACTCTCTCCCTGGTCATGGGGTAGGGGCTGCCCAGCTGCTCCCATTTACAGCTCCCTCTCTCTCTGGGTGGGGGGAGGGGGGTGACAGTTCAGTCTGCAGACTCTTATTCAACTCTGCACTTGTAATTCCCAGCACTTGACTGGCAAAGATCCCCTGTTCTGTGTATTGCTGAGGCTTTGGGGGAAGCGCTGTATCTCTACCAGAGCACCAGAGGTGGAGCCTCTGACTCGCCGGTCAGATGCACTTTCTGGGTGAAGCAGCACCCCTCCCCGCCTCGGTCTGCCCTGAGTGGGCTTTGCTCACCCTCAGACCAGACCCATTGAAATGCACCTGGTACCTCGGTTGGAGCTAGGAGATCTCTGGGTTTCTGCGTCTCTTTCACTGGGTGTTGTGCGCTGGAGTTGTGTCTAATCCACCATCTTGGATCCTCTCAATAACCCATTTTTCTCAAACTTCATCTGATGGATCCAAAATATGTTTGATCTTCATATAAAGTACCCTTATCAGTCCTACTGCTAAAATGACACTGCCCAAAAGTGAATGGTGTTAACAACAAAGTCTCTAGAACCAGAAAGAAGTATGTTTAAATCCAAAATCCATCACTTTCTAGCCATGCTGCCATGTCCAACTAATTCTCACTAAATAATATCTTACTGAGCACACTAGACTGTAGGAATGCAAACAGATAGGGGTTTACATTTCCTGGCTTCACTCTTGTGAGGCAGAGCCAGACACTAACACATCTATTACTGAAGTTAATGTAAAGAATTAACTGCTACAACTGCTATGCAGGCAGGTCCCTGGAATGATGAGAGCACCCAGAGAAGGCTTTGCTCTAGCTACAAAGGTCAGGAAAGTCTTCCCCAAGGAAGGGCAGCTGGAGCTGAGATCAGAAGCATGAGTGGACAGTAAGTGAGCAAAGTAAGGAGAATCTGGCATCCCAGGCAAAGGTGTGGTGCAGAAGGACCTTCACCTTGGCCAGTACAAGATACAGAGTCTTTACAGTACAGAGAAGAGAGGAGGGGCACACAGTGAGGTCAGAAAAATGAAAAGGGGCCTGTGGCCATAGTGAAGAGATTTGTCATCGTTCTAAGGAGAATTGGGAGCTGTGGGGCATGGTCTGACTTATGTGGAGGACAGACTGGGGAACAGCACAGATGCAGGCACACAGGTAAAAGGCCAGGAGGTAATCCATACAAGCACTGTGATGACAATTTCAATGGAAAGAGAAACAGAAGCTAAGGGATATTTAAGAACTAAAATCAGCAGGCCTGAATGTTAAGTCAGATATGAGAAGTGAGAGAAAGAGATAAACCAGAGCTCACTCACAAGATATTGGTTTGTGTGACTGGATAGGTGGTGGCAGCATTCTTTGAAAAACAAAATGTAAGGAGGAGCAGACTGGTGACTTAAACCTCTGAGCCTCAGTTTCCTCATCTGTAAAATGGGAATAGTCTTATCTATATCACAATGCTGTCTAAAGCATTAGAAAATGTTCCTAGAAAATAAAGCCTCCATACAAAGTGGTGTATGGTTCTCCCCCAAGTAAATGGGAGCTATTCTTACATTCTTCTTTTTCTTGATCTGATTAGAAATTCAGGATCTCAGGTATTCATTTGTTTTCACCCTCTTCTCTGACGGCTCTACCAAATTGCTGGTTTACTGATCTAATCACCCTAAATAGTCTCTAGTGCTCCATACTAGTAATATAGGGAAGGTGGCAATTGCTCTTCTAAATGGATTATTGCAAATGTCACTGCTACAGTGCAGCTCTCAGTGGCTCATTTGGCTGTTCAAGGGAGAAAATCTATTGCAAATGCAGCTCCCATTACTTGCCAAATGTTCATGCACAAATGAATTTATTTTACCAGGATTGTAGTGTTGGGTCATTTAAGGGGAATGGGAAAATACCACTGACAATTGAAAGAAAGAAAAAATAGCACGTATACAGCACTCCAGAGTTTGTAAAGCCCCATATATCAATGAGACCTCACACTGGGTACAGGAGGCTGAGGGGAGGAGAAAGGGTAGGCATATTCATGATTATTTTTAAAAGAAAGTTTAACTTAGACAAAGTTACTTGCTCAAGTTCACAACACAAGGAAATCATACATTTCTGTGATGAAAATACAAGTGTTGGGGCTCCTGATTCTCTCATGTCTATCAAAATCCCCCACCTGCCAACATTAAACCATACAATGCAGACCATAAAAACCATACAGCTACTGAACAGAGGAGAGGGCCAAGATCAAAACTCATTTGAACTTTCGCAATCATATTTTATCAATTCATAATTGCTTCACTATTATCTGTAGTTGTCACTAATAAACAAGATGTAATGAGCCACTGCACCTGCCAGACCAAATGTTAAACACTACATTTGTACTGGTTCACTGAACATTTACTTTCAACAAGGTGCTTTCAAAAACCAGAATTATGAAAGTACAGATGAAAAAATGGAAGCTGAGAAAACTTAAGTTGCTTAAACCTGCTCCTAAATCCTAGTCTTTTCCAAAGCCACTCTACTAGACTGCCATGCTTCTGCGGGATATATTGTATTCATAGCAGAGTCAATAAGGACAAGACAGTGAGTACTTTTTAGTTCTGGGTTTTTTGGGAAATTCAAACCATGTCTCCCCTTGTCCTAAAAACATTTAATGTAGTTTCACCCATTCAATAAGCAAACAGGCATGAATGCTTATCTGGCCAGATACCACTCTGGTTTCTCTGTAATGGTACTTTTTGTGTAAGGAATATTCACATCTCAAATGCTGATCCTCATTCTGCTGCTTACTGGCCTAATAATCTTGGGTGGCTTAGCAGCTCAGACACCCAATTTAGTAGTCTGTGAAGTGGGATTGACAATAGTTCCAATACCATAAAGTAAGTGAACCATTTGCAGAAAGCACTTGATATGATCCCTGGTGCATGGTTAGCATACCACACATATTAGCGGTGATTACTTTTTTTTTTTTATAATCCTTGTGATCACAGAATAGAGGTTAACTACATTCCACAAGGAGGAAACTGATTCCAAGACAAAGCATTTTTTTTTTATTTCACACAGCTTATTAATGATAAAACAAAGACAAGAAAGCAACTTTGCTAAATGCGACAGGGCAAAATTTTGTTACTAAAACCTCCAGCCACTCTCCGAGGAGGGTGGGTCTTGGCAACTGGAGGATTCTGATAGTAGAAGTGGGGAGAAGCCAAACTGCTCATCAGAAAGGGTTGAGAGATCAAGAGGCCTGAGGATGATTCAGAAGTGAGAAGAAAGGGCAAAGAAATCAAGTATGCATGGGGAGGGTCAGCAAAAGGGTGGGTGGAGGAGGAAGGGCAAGGGAGAAGGAGAATATGTTCAAAGGGATTTGAGAAATTTGCTCCCAGTACAAAATGTAAACTTTCTCTACCATTGACGTTCGAAATCATCATGAAAATCTAGGCTACATACAAATGCGTGTGCGTCTACAGACTAAAAGGGAGCAAATCCCTGTATAACTATGTTTTATTTTTTACGTGTAGCTGAAGGCAAAAAGAGGGAGTGAGGAAGAAAAATCACCCAACTCTGCACGATCTGAGAAAATCTGAGGAAGAGTTTTGGTTTCCAGGATACCATTCTTAGTATAACCAGCTTATAAAGTGGAAGCAGATTATACATTCACAAAGCTGGCCAGGCAACCGGCTCCAATGCCTAGAAGAGAATCACTCAGGCACATGCTCCATGATAAACTTGGGAGGCACATGGATGATTTAGAAAGGAGGATGACAGAGGTAGAACTGGAGAATTGTCATTATTGTTCCTAGTTGTTTTTTGCCATCCTAACTATACGCAAACCAGGGATTTCCTTACGGCACATTGGAAAATCATAAAATCCCCTTATTTGTCCTTTGCTTTTTTTTCCAAAAATATAAATGACACAAAACAGAATCTATATTAGCTACATGTTTGCTGAGGTTCAAATGCTTAGATTGCTGTGTTTTAAAATCACATTTGCTGAAATATTGTTTGTTCTTATATCCCTTGGCCTGGGCATAGCAATAATTGCTTCCACCTGCTGGTAGAAGGTAACAAGAGAGATGAAAGAAGAGGCAACGCAGGAAGAAGGGTGGAGGTGGTCAGGAAATAAAACTAGATTAAGAAAGCTGATCTCACTTCTTAGAGACTGAACAATATATCTGTGCCATGCCCCTCTGGAAGAGGCATTCACGACAATGCTCCCTGTATCCTGCCTTCTCTATCTAGGCCTCCCATAGCCCATTCAAAATGTACCATATACAAGGCTAGGAGGAGTGGGAGAAATACAAATGAAGTCAAACGATCTGGATGTGAGCTCCAACTTCTGCCACTTATTAGTTGGGGGGTTTTAAATGAAACTTTTTCCCTCACCTATGAAATAAAGCTATGAGTTTTGTGTGTTTGTTTGTTTTTGTTTTTTATTTTGAGATGGAGTCTTGCTCTGTTGCCAAGCTGGAGCACAATAGTGTGATCTTGGCTCACTGCAACCTCTGCCTCCTGTGTTCAAATGATTCTCCTGCCTCAGCCTCCTGAGTAGCTGGGATTACAGGCGCACACCACCACATCCAGCTAATTTTATCATATTTTGAGTAGAGATGGGGTTTCGTCATGTTGGCCAGGCTGGTCTTGAACTCCTGATCTCAGGTGAGTATGCGATCACTGGCTGGGTGCAGTGGCTCACACTTGTAATTTCAGCACTTAACCACTGTGCCCAGAAAGAGTATGAGTATTTCCAATTAGTTTTGTCAATAACATAATGCAAGGGATCTGTATGTTTCCATGAATATCCATTACCATGCATAGACAAAAGTCCCAGATGTGTTTTTTTTTTTTAATTGCATTTTAGGTTTTGGGGTACATGTAAGAACATTCAAGATTTTTGAATAGGTACACATATGGCAGTGTGATTTGCTGCCTTCCCCCCCATCACCTATACCTGGCATTTCTCCCCATGCTATCTCTCCCCAACTCCCCACCCCCCACTGTCCCTCCCCTATCTCCTCCCTGACAGACCCCAGTGTGTGATGCTCGCCTCCCTGTGTCCATGTGTTCTCATTGTTCAACACCCACCTATGAGTGAGAACATGAGGTGTTT
>PVKV010030662.1:0-21993 GCA_004027835.1 Alouatta palliata
GACAACTTTGCTATGCTAATGCCAAGTCTGACCCGGGTATCTCTTACTCTTTGCAGAACATAATAAGGTAATATCAAAGTAATATTAAAGCAATTGGCTTAACTCAAAAGCATAATTTATGTTTTACAGTTTCTATCAATTCATGACTGACACTAAACTAAAGCTAATGATGTTTATACCTGAACTTCATATTTTAAAATGAGCAAGTATATTCACTTCTAAAGGAATTATATACAAGTAACAGTTCCCACTGGAACCTTCTTTCTTATGCTTGTGATAGGTTTGGTATTATTTGCTATTATCTAGTATTATTCTTAGTGATTGAGTTACATGCTTACCAAAATCAGAATATATTTCTGAATTCAGAAGGACACACATAATCCACTCTAGAAACCTACTTGCTACTAAAGGCTTCCCTGTGTTGGGTCAAAGTGTGAGCAACCATGGGAAATCAAAGAATAAAAATAATCGTAAGACTGAACCAATTTAAAAAGCCATATTTTGTTAAATCCCACCACTATTAAATATTTTTATGGTTTTCCATTCTGTAGAGAATTTAATATTGAGAAAAAGAGATACATCACTAATAGATTGATGTGTGTGTGTATTGAAAATAATACATAACCTTTTCAAAAGTTATTTAGGACACATATGTTTAAATAATTACCAGAAAAGGTAAGCATATAATGATCTTACCTTCCTACATTACCTACTTACTTGGTGAATTGAAGCTTAAAATTCAGCCTCACTTCATCAAATAATGACCATTATCACACTAAGATGCCCCTTGGAAAAGATAGACGAGAAATAGAAAGAGCATAATACAGCTAGGCTAAGCTGCATATATAGCACCTGCTAGAGTTGTGTAGTATGGAAATTTTGGTGAATAGAGACCCACTGAAGAGAAATAGTTATCTTCAAAGAAACACATTCAAAAATCTTTCTCATGACACTTTATAATCTCTGAGTCGATCTGTTAAAAATCTTCTTTTAACTAAGTAGATAGAACACTGATCAACTGCATTTCATAATTTTAAATGGCCACACTGTTTGTTATAAAAAGATTGGATGGTTATTAACATAAATATATCAACATAAAAGGTAAAATTGGAAAATTTAGTTTTATTTTAATTTAAGGGATTTCTTCTGAAAACCAAAATCAGTTCATTCTTCGAGGCTTAATATCTGTCTCTTTTTTGGCAGAACAACAAATGATAAAAGTAAAAGAGAGTGGACAGTTTTCCTAAGGGAATTTAACCACATTGTTGTTAGTGATTGGAAATTAATGTCTAGCTCAAAGACTCATGTATTCATAGGACTTTAGAGCTAAAGAAAATATGTAATCACCAAATCTTACTCCTTTCGTTTACAGATGGGAAAATGAAACTCAGAAAGTTGAAGTGATTTGCTCAATGTCATACAAGGAGATACTAATAAATCTGTACATGAAATTTAGTTCATAGGCTTTTTCTGTAAAATCGTGAACTTGCATATCTCTCTGTTACTTTAAAGGCCTCAAAAATCCTACACTTCCATCTTGCATTTTCTCTGAAGTGCTAAAATCAGAATATTGAGGCCGGCAATGGGGCACACAAGGACAATTAATCCCACGTAATCAGTGTGCACCATGTAAATAATCAGCTCTCACTTTCTCAACTAAATTCCCTGGTACAATAATCAAAACAAAACTTTCAAAATATGCGTTTGCCTGTTGAAGAGTTAAATATATTGTGTAAGTATTGTAAAGACACTCTTACTGGGAAAATAACTTTAAAAAGTCATGATATAGTATGTAACAATTTTATAAGAACATGCATTAAATATTTTAAAAGCTGAAAGATTTTAAGTTTAGGGCATGTATATTTATCACCTTTAAATTTATAACTTCCAAATATATACCTGAGTAAGGTACAAATTCACTTGTCTTTCAGTGAATTAAGGTAATATGGTTTATTTTGATCATTAAACTTTCATGTGATTTATAACTTCTTGACAACAAACAGGCATATTTTTATTATCTAAAAGGCATGAAATACTACTACCTCATGAATTATCTGTAGTCCACCTCCATATTACAGCAAGGATTTTGGAGGACAAAAAAAGTACCCCAGCTTATTGAAGATTACTCAACTCCAATGATGGTATCACTATCAGATGTTATCTCTTTTTTTCAGCTTGCTGTACCTTCTACCACTTGTTACTGTAACATACCTTCAACTCCAATAAATGGACCCTTTGTCTTCTCTGATATTTAGCTTTACTTGATATTAAGACCATCCTTTAATCTGTGAAGTGACTGTCAATAGCTATGCACAAAAATTCTTAACTCTTCTTTACTTCAGGTATGGAAGAGATAGAAATTGAGGTGACAGCCTGCAATAGACAGCACAAATGATCGTGAGGAATCAAGTGGGGTTATTTCCACAGCCATTTGCTACTCTCAGCTTAGAGAACTCTTCTGTCATGTTGGGTTCTTTCTTAAGGGCTAGCATCACTTGAGAGAAGAATCAGGGAAAAGAAAGCGGCATTCTCAGCTGAGGTCAGGAATGCTGAAAGGAGATATTAATGAATTAAACATCAAAATGTCATGGTGGATGTCTTTCCAAGTATTTAACAGAGGAAGCAATTTGCAAGCTGGACAACCTGATTTCTAAATTCTAGCAGTTTCTCCTTCCACTCAGGATCCTGACTGCTCAAAATTAAATCACAATGAAGATAAATGCAATATGTTAAGTTGTCCCTGAACTATCAGAATCAGATAAGAGGTGTGCAGCATTGTGGAGAGATCACATAAGATTGTGATAACTCAAATGCTCAATTTGTCAAATGGCTCCTTCTGTCGGTTCAGAGAGCTGAAGCATTTCCATGAGCTTCAGATCAAAATCTTGAGCAAACGCTAGAAATAACTATTTTGCTTTGTGGGTGAACAAAGATAAATGTCTTCTGAATTATGAGGGGGAAAAACTAGGTGTGATTAAGCTTACATGTTTCCAATGCATGTTTCTTCAGGAATAAAACTATATAAACATTTTATATCCCTCCAGTTCTTATTATTCTGCACACTATTTTCAGTTCTGGTAAAAGTAACAATAATAGCACTTTGCATTTATATAGCACCATTTGTCCCAAAACTCGGTAATATTATGGATAGAAATAGTTTAATTTATTCTTACAGTGTATTTTTATGTAAATAAAGGATTATTTTTCTTTTTACCTTTATTTTATTTGTTTTAGATATAGAATAAATTAAAATCCAGTTGGCAAAGTTATGCAGAGAACATACTATATAATAACTGAAAACTGCTGCCCTATTTACCATTATACTTCCATCAAGGACAGGGATTTGGCAAATGCTTTGGCAAAAAATATCACAATAAAAGTTTAAAAATACTCCCTACCTGCATTTGAGCCGTTAGCTTACATGCTGCTTTTCTTACTAAGCTATCAAGTCCCTCTTGCAACACTTTTTGGCTTGAGGAAATGCAAATCTCTGTCAACAATTAATTATATTAAATTTTTAATGTCATTTAATATAGGATTTTGAATCAAAATGAACCTTGATTCCCACCCCAAAAATACATACTCAATCACTAAATTATAAGCCAAGCATAGGAACCACTTTGTATAAGCAATGAGCTTTCAAATAATGGTCAAGTGCTGTAAAGTCGTTTAAAAATTTAATGTTTTTTATAGGCACGTGTTATAATAGTCAGAAATACTGCAAACTAGATGAAATTCAGTATGTAAAAGAATGGAAAGGGCTCAGGACTCAGAATAAGTGATGGGATGAAAATGGTTAAATAATTCAGGAAATATATCAAGATTATTAACATCATGATCAAGTACTCAAAAAATAGTTAGGCTTCTGACAATCAGAATCTTGGACAGATCAACAAATCCAGTAAATATTCCTCCAACAGTGATTTGTCTTGATCATTGAACTTTTAATGGCACCGGAATTAACCAGCTTCCCTCCTTCAGCATGAAACTCTTCAAAAAGTTATTTCCCACTCGGCAACAGTGATTGATTAGATGTGGACTGGACCTCTCATATATGTATCACATATTTTCTAACTTGAGAGCCTGTGTTCAATCTGCTCAGATATGTTTTAATTTTCCTCCTAGTTTTCTTTCATGCTATTTGCCATTTTTATTTCCTACATTTTGTGATGTAAGGAAAAAATTTGAAATTCTCAAAAATACTGTTTTACAAAAAAATTAAAAAGATAACCTAACCTCATGGCCTTATGTAACACTGAAAATGTCTATCTTAAAAAGTCATGCTTTAAGTGCTTTTGAGAAATACGAAGCACAAGAAGAAGAGAAAAGCAAAAAGATAAAATAAATTGCTACCATTAGGTATCATAGTTATCTATATTCAAGTGTACTAACAAGTATTAAAGGAGTAATAGTAAACAATGCTATGAACCTCCAAAAACATAGATAAAAATGAGTTAAACGAAGAATGCCCTGTATATGTATGAGTGTATGTGTGTGTCTATGAATAGCATCATTGTGTCTTATCATTGAGTTCAAACTCCATTTGAAATAATGTTATAATGTGAGTGGACTGAGAAACTTCTCCAAAATCAGTATTTATACTGTAGAGAGTAATTCTTAAAGTTTTAGTTTCTCAAAACATACATTATCCAAATCTTCAGAGAGCACAAGTAGTTAGGCAACTTGGTAAAAGCAATGTTGGTCTATAATGTTTCATGGAGAGTGCCAGAAGACATACATTCAAAATGAAGAATCTGCATCCCAGAGTCTCTGAAAAACACCTAAAGCAGTGTTGGGAAGTTTACAAAGCTAAAGCTTAATCAATAAGTTAATTTCAAATTAACAACTTAATATTACTAAAAGAACAAAAGAAACAACAGCAAATCAACTCTAAAACTAGCAGAAGACAAGAAAAAGATGAAATCAGAGCTGAACTGAAGGAAACTTAGATGTGAAAACCATACAAAAGATCAATGAATCCAGGAGTTTGTTTTTTGAAAGAATAAATAACATAGCTAGACCACTAACTGGACTATTAAAGAAAAATAGAGAGAAGATCCATATTAAAACAAACAGACATAACAAGGAGAATGTTATCACCAACCCCAAAGAAGTACAAAAAACCTTCGGAGACTGTTATGGACCCCTCTATGTGCATAAACTGGAAAACCTAGCAGAAATGAATACATTCCTAGTAATCAACCTCCCGAGATTGAACTCCTCAAAATATTATATTCCCAAAGAGCCCGATAATGAGCTCCAAAACTGAATTTGTAATAAGAAGCCTACCAACAACAACAAAAAAAAGGCCAGGACCATAGCCAAATTCTACCAGATGTGTAATGAAGAGCTGGTACCATTGCTACTACAACTATTCCAATAAACTGGGGAAGAAGGACTTCTGCTAACTCACTGTATGGGGCCACCATCATCCTGATAGCAAAACATGGCAAAGACACAACAAAAAAAGAAAACTTCAGACTAATAATGTTGATGAACATAGATGCAAACATCTTCAACAAAATGCTAGCAAGTCAAATTCAGCAGCATCCCAAAAACTAGTCCATGACAATCAAGTAGGGTTTTATCCCTGGGATGCAAGTTTAGTTCAACAGACTCAAATCATATAACCAGAACTAAAAACAAAAACCACATGATCATTTCAAGATGCAGAAAATACTTTGATAAAATTCAACATCCCTTCATGTTAAAAACTCTCAACAAACTAGTCATTGAAGAAACATACTTTAAATAATAAGAGCCATCTATGACAACCCACAACAACATCACTGAATTGGAAAAAGCTGGCAGCATTCCCCTTAAAAATTGCCACAAGACAATCATGCTCTCTCTCACCACTCCTATTTAACATAGTCATAACTGGAGCAATAAGGCAAGAGGAAAAAGTAAAAAGCATCCAAATAGAAAGAGAGAAAGTCAAACTATCACTGTTAGCAGATGATGTGATTCTATATCTACAAAACCCCATAGTCTTGACTCAAAATCTCATTGATTTGATCAACAGCTTCAGTCATGTTTTAGGATACAAAATCAACTTACAAAAATAAGTAGCATTCCTATACACAAACAATATTCAAGGTGAAAGCCAAATCAAGAATGCAATCCCATTTACAATCTGCCGTACACAAAAAAATACCTAGGAATACAGCTAACCACAAAGATGAAAGACCTCTACAGTGAGAATTACGAAACACTACTCAAAAAATCAGAGATGACATGACACAAACAAATGGAAAACATACCATGCTCATGGGTAGGAAGAATCAATATTTTTAAAATAGCCATATTGCCCAAAGCAATTTACAGATTCCATTCAATACCTGTGAATCTACCACTGACATTTTCCACAAAGTTATTTTTTATTTTTTATTTTTTTTGAGACGGAGTTTCGCTCTTGTTGCCCAGGCTGGAGTGCAATGGCGCGATCTCGGCTCACCGCAACCTCCGCCTCCTGGGTTCAAGCAATTCTTCTGCCTCAGCCTCCTGAGTAGCTGGGACTACAGGCGCATGCCACCACGCCCAGCTAATTTTTGTATTTTTAGTAGAGACGGGGTTTCACCACATTGACCAGGATGGTCTCGATCTCTTGACCTCGTGATCCACCCGCCTCAGCCTCCCAAAGTGCTGGGATTTCAGGCGTGAGCCACCGCGCCCGGCCCTCCACAAAGTTATAAAAATCTGCTTTATAATTCATGTGAAACTAAACAAAGAGTTCAGACAGCCAAGACCATCTTAAGCCAAAAGAACAAAGCTGGAGGTATCATGCTACCCAAATTTAAACTACTAAAAGCCTGTATTAAGCATGATACTGGTACAAAAACAGACACATAGACCAATGAAACAGGATGGAGAACCCAGAAATAATGCTGCACAACTGCAACCATCTGATCTTTGATAAAGCTGACAAAAACAAGCAATGGGGAAAGGACTTCCTATTTAGTAAATGGTTCTGGGATAACTGACTAGCTATATGCAGAAGATTGGACCCCTTCCTTATACCATATACAAAAATCAACTCAAGATGGATTAAAGACTTAAATGTAGAACCCAAAACTATTAAAACTCTTGAAGACAACCTAGGAAATGTTATTCAGGACATAAACACAAAGACTTAATGATGAAAATGCCAAAAGCAATTGCAACAAAGGCCAAAATTGACAAATGGAATCTAATTAAAAAGCTTCTGTACAACAATGACAAAAGAAGCTATCAACATAGTATACAAACAACCTCCAGAATGGTAGAAAATTTTTGCAAACTACATATTACACCAAGGGCTCATATCTGGCATCTATAAGGAACTTAAACAAATTTGCAAGAAAAAAGAAACAGCCCCATTAGAACATGGGCAAAGGACATGAACAGACACTTCTCAAAATAAGACATACATGTGGCCAATGATAATATGATATAAAGCTTAAAATCACTGATCATTAGAGAATTGCAAACCAAAACCACAATGATTTGCCATCTCACAACCAGTCAGATACTGTTATAAAGTCAGAAAACAACAATGTTGATGAGGTTGCAGAGCAAAGAGAATGCTTATACACTGCTGGTGGGAATGTATAATTAGTTCTGCCATTGTGGAAAGCAGTTTGGCAATTTCTCAAGGAACTTAAATCAGAATTGCCATTTGACCCAGCAGTCACATTATTGGGTATATACTCAAGTAATACAAATCGTTATTCCATAAAGACCCAAGCATGCATGTATTTATCACAACCCTATTCATAATAGCAAAGACATGGAATCATCATAAGTGCACATCAACAATAGACTGGATAAAGAAAATATGATATAAATACACCATAAAATATCACACACCATAAAAAAAGAATGAGATTGTGTCCTTTGCAGCAACGTGGATGGTGGTGGAGCCATTATCCTAAGCAAACTAAGGCAAGAACAAAAACCAAATACCATACGTTTTCATGTTTAAGTGGAAACTAAACATTAACTACAGACAGACACAAAGGGAACAACAGACATGAAGTCTACTTGTGGGTGGACAGTGAGAAGAGGGTGAGGATTGAAAAACTACCTATTCGGTGCTATGCTTATTACCTGGATGATGAAATAATCTGTACACCAAACCGCTGTGTCATGCAATTTACTTATATAACAAACCTGCACATATACCCCCCGAACCTAAAATAAAAGTTAAAGAAATGTAAATAAATATATTTTAAAGAGATTTTAAAAATAAAATAAAAGCACAGTTGAATTTAGAAAAAAATAAATAAATAAAGGATCAGTATAGCATACATTCTTATCCAAGGCAACTTGAAATTACTACTATTTATTCATTCAGTCACTCATTTACTCAACAGCTAAAAATATATCTTAAATGCTCATTATATACCAGGCACTTTTCTAGTTATGGAGGTTATATCACTAAATAAAATAGTCAAAAATCTCTGCCTTCGTGAAGTTTCTGTGGGAAAGACCATGTAAAAGTTGGTAGAGTAAGATTCAAGTTGTTACTGAGACAATAAAGCTGTGCAGGAGAACCCGGAGGCCTAGTTGAGAATTGGGATATAAGTTAAATAGGGTGGTCAGTGAAGAACTCTCAAGAAGATGACAGTTAAGCAAAGAATTGAAGGATGTGAGAAAATTCACTGTGTAGACAGATTGGGGTATAGCATCATAGGAATAGGATATAAACAAATGCGAGACTGCAGAGGTGGGACTCTGCCTAACATTTTTGAAGATCTGTATGGCTGATGGAAAGTGGGAAGGATAGGAAGTAGTAAGAGAGGAAGTCAGATATACAGTAAAACATGGAAAGACAAATCATGTTGGGATTTTAGGCTATTTTAAAGACATTGGCTTTCATTCCAAGTAAAATCTGAATTCATTGAAGAGTTTCTAAGCAGAAGAGTGACTTCTGCTGATGTATCCTTTAGCAGATCTACTCAACATGCTTTGGTGAGAATAGACTTGAGAGGAATAAGATGGAAACAGAAAGACCAGTCAGGAAACTAATGTAAAAATCTATGGCAAGGTGTTTGCAAATAGAACCAGGGTGATTACAGAAAAGTTCTTGAAAAATGGGCAAATTCTAGATACATTTTGATGATAGTGACAACAGAATTTTCTTATGGGAAGTATGAGACCAGAAACAGATAATATACAAAAACAAACAAAACCCTTGGGGGAATGCAGGATATTTTGGCCCAAGCAATTAGAAGTGAAATTACCACTAACTGAGGTGGAAACAATTGTACCAGGACCTGATTTGTGTGACAGAAGAAAATCAGGAGCTCTAGCTTGTACCTGTTATGTTTAGACATTTTTCAGGTATTGCAGTAAAGTTGTTTATAGTCCAGGGATGAGGTCCACACTAGAAAGAAAATGCTGAATGGTTTTGCCTAGATTTTCTTCTAAGGTTTTTATGGTGTTAGGTCTTATGTATAAGTCTTTAATCCATCTGGAGTTAATTTTAGTGTAAGGTGTCAGGAAGGGGTCCAGTTTCTGCTTTCTGCACATGGCTAGCCAGTTTTCCCAACACCATTTATTAAACAGGGAATCCTTTCCCCATTGCTTGTTTTTGTCAGGTTTTTCAAAGATCGGATGGTTGTAGGTGTGTGGTGCTGCCTCTGAGGCCTCTGTTCTGTTCCATTGGTCTATATCTCTGTTTTGGTACCAGTACCATGCTGTTTTGATTACTGTAGCTTTGTAGTATAGTTTGAAGTCCAGTAGTGTGATGCCTCCAGCTCTGTTTTTTTGCTTAGAATTGACTTGGCTGTGCAGGCTCTCTTTTGGTTCCATATGAAGTTTTGGTTCCATATGAAGTTTTTTCCAGTTCTGCGAAGAAGATCATTGGTAGCTTGACCAGTTAGAATGGCGGACATTAAAAAATCTGGAGACAACACATGCTGGAGAGGATGTGGAGAAATAGGAACACTTTTACACTGTTGATGGGAGTGTAAATTAGTTCAACCATTGTGGAAGACAGTGTGGTGATTCCTCAAGGACCTAGAAATAGAAATTCTATTTGACTCAGCAATCCCACTACTGGGTATATATCCAAAGGATTATAAATCGTTCTACTATAAGGACACATGCACACGAATGTTCATTGCAGCACAGTTTACAATAGCAAAGACCTGGAACCAACCCAAATGCCCATCGATGATAGACTGGACAGGGAAGATGTGGGACGTATACACCATGGAATATTATGCAGCCATCAAAAATGATGAGTTCATGTCCTTTGTAGGAACATGGACGAACCTGGAAACCATCATTCTCAACAAACTAACACAAGAGCAGAAAATCAAACACCACATGTTCTCACTCATAGGCGGGTGTTGAACAATGAGAACACATGGACACAGGGAGGGGAGCATCACACACTGGGGTCTGTCGGGGGGAAATAGGGGAGGGACAGTGGGGGGTGGGGAGTTGAGACGAGATAGCGTGGGGAGAAATGCCAGATATAGGTGATGGGGAGGAAGGCAGCAAATCACACTGCCATGTGTGTACCTATGCAACAATCTTGCATGTTCTTCACATGTACCCCAAAACCTAAAATGCAATAAAAAAAATATATATATAAAAAAAAAAAGAAAATGCTGTCAGTCATCAGCATGTAGATGGTATTTAAAGCACAAAGCCAGACAGAAATCCCAAGACACCGTAGTTAGAAAGTAGGTCAAAGGAACTGACAAACTCCAATGTTAAGAGATCAACAAGATGAGGATAAAACCATTAAAAAGATTAATAAAGTTCGGAAGACAAAGAAAAAAGAAAATCAGAAGAAATGTGGTGTCAAAAAGTCAAGTGAAGAGAGCAATTTAAAGAGAACGGAATCTTCAGCTATGTCTTATGTGAATGATAGATCAAATCATGTGAGAATCAAAACTTGACTATTAGATTTAGCATTGTGGTGTCATTGATAACCATGCCAGGAGTAGTTTTAGTAGAGAGGCGAAGGTTACTGAGATAATGGGAAAAGGAAGAATAGGAGGCAGAGAGTGTAAACAACCATTATGAGGAGTTTTGGTACAAGGATGAGCAAAGAAATGGTTTGAATGCTGCAAGGTAGTAGAGATGAATGATTTTTAAAAAAATATAAGCATGCAATTTTGGGGAACAGCACTATGATGAGAATGATACAATAGAAAAGGGAAATTTGGTGGTGGAGGACAGAGGGTAATGTTTTTGATCTGGCAAGGAAATGTGAATCTAGTATATCAGTCAACGGGTGGATCTTAGATACAGGCATGGTGAGTTCATCCCTAGGATCAAACAGAGAGAGGACATATGCAAACAGATGCAAATAGAGGATATATGAGGGAGGAGCTTGTAGTATTTTTCTTGCAATTCTCAATTTTCTAAGTGAATTGTAAAGTACAGTCATTGGCTAAGAATATGTGTAAATTTAAGAAGTGTTTAATAAGACATTGGGATAATAAACTGGAAATTGTATGATGCTGGAAGTATTTAGATTCATTTAAAGTTAGTGGATAGTAATTTTTAATGGGAATAAATAGCATGGTTCTAGATATTTCTCTAGCCATAGTCAGCTGCACAAATGTGAATGTGTACAGTTAACAGTTATAGTTTTCAGTCTGGGAGTGGTGGCTCACATCTGTAATTCCAACACTTTCAGAGGCTGAGGCAGGTGGATAATTTGAGGTCAGGAGTTTGAGACCAGCCTGGCCGAAATGATGAAACCCCACCTCTACTAAAAATACAAAACAAAAATTAGATGGGCTTGATGGCACATTCCTTTAATCCCAGCTACTCAGGAGGCAGAAGCAGGAGAATCACTTGAACCTGGGAGGCAGCAGTTGCAAGCCAAGATTGCGCTATTGCACTCCAGCCTGGGTGACAGAATGAGTGAGACCCCATCTCAAAATAAATAAATATTAGTTACAGTTTTTCAGGGTTGATGTTTTGTCAAATATGTAAAGTGAGAAGGTGGCAAAGAAGTTGCATGTGTGTATCATGGAATGGTTTAATGATGGTCAACAAATTCAGGCTGGGATGGAGAGTTACAAGGATATGCAGGGGTAGAGAGAGTGTAAAAAGCTATTAGAATAATTGCATGTTATGTCCTAGGGAAATCCAAGTGTTCAGGAAAGTCCTAGAAGATATGTCAGACAGAGGAACGTTTAGAATTGAGGCTATAGGAAGCTGTGGTTACTCACTGACGGAGTCTAGTTGTATATGCCTAGGCTGGCCCAGGTTAAGATTCATTGGAAGTCCGGAAACTGAGAGGCCAATGCATGGGAAGGATCATCTATTATATAATTGTCAATAATTGAAATGGAGCAATTTTGGAGACTGAAACAGGAACTAAGGATCTTTACAGTGAGATGTATCACTCTGTGTTAAAGAAGTGCTTCCAACCAAGGAGTTCCCAATGTGAGAGTCACATATTGTGGTATTTCAGAGAAGACAGAGAACAAATGGTCTGGAAGTAGTAGTGATGAATTAGGACACCTACCCCAACTGTAAGCCCCATGGTAAGAAGGAGTATTAGAGAAAAGAAAAGCTGTATAATAAGGCTACAAGGAAGACCAGCATCCTGGAGGGTGCCGGCTTGTTTACAGCAATGACATGAAAAAGACATTTTTTCCAAAGATGACAATGATAGATAGAAAATTTTATTCATGATGAAGAGTAGAGAATTTTGAACATTCTGGGTTTAGATATATATTTTCAAATCAGTGCTTTGTTTACTTTTTTCCACTTTTGCTATTTATGTTTTTGCTTTGGTATAAAGTTAATTTTGTTTGGGAGAAAAGAATTGTGCTTCTGAGTTCTCAAAAGTCACTGCCCAGAAAGATGGGTCCTCCTGAAGTTATCTAACAATTTTTTAAATTCTTAATGATCTTGAGAGCAAAACCAAAATTCTTAATACACTAAAACGTTCTGAGGGCACTTTCTGATAAAATTCTTACTGGTAAGTGTTACAAACTGTAGACAAGAGAACTAAAAAAATGATGCTGGGAACATTTGCACAGGTAATGGGAGGCAAAAGGCTGAAGAAATTGGATTCTTGATACTCTTATCTATTTAGTTGTCGCTGCTTTTTTGAGACGAAGTCTTGCTCTGTCTACCAGGCTGGAGCGCAGTGGCGTGATCCCGTGTCACTGCAACCCTTGCTTCCCAGGTTCAAGCAATTATTCTGCCTTAGCCTCCGAAGTAGCTGGGATAACAGGCACTCGCCACCATGCCCAGCTATTTTTTTTAGTAGAGATGGGGTTTTACCATGTTGTCCAGGCTGGTTTTGAACTCCTGACCTCAGGTGATCCACCCGCCTGGACCTTCCAAGTGCCGGGATTACCAGTGTGAGCCACTGTGCCTGGTCCTGTTTAGTTGTTTCTTAAACTGCAAGTTATTTTCCTTGAATTCATCTCTTTTCTTTTGTATTTTTCCTATTTTTCCATTTAATATTGTAATGGTGTTTTTTTCCTCAATCTGTCTTCTCTATTTATATTTTGCTTCCTTTCCCAGAATTCTGTCTTTCAAATGTGCTTAAGCAGAGTTCTTTGCCCCTATATTCCTTGTTTTCACCCTTTCTCCCAGCATTGTAAGACATTTGTTATCTTACATGAGTTTGTACTTATGAAAAGGTATTGTTCATTATCCCTAGCATTTGTTGGCAAAGGTCTCTCATTAATATTTTGGACTTCACTTGGTACCACTATGTTAGTAAGCAATGTGCAGTGACATTTCAAACATATTTAGAGTTTATAGCAATTGTAGAGATGAAAATAATTATTCTTGTTCATTCTGTTTTTTTCTTTAGACAAGAATGAAACTGAAGCAGAGACCATGAATCACTGAAAAGTTTATTTTATTCTTCTGATGAACAGAAATGTTTAACACAATTCAAGCAAATATATATTTTATTTATTTTAGTGTTCCAGTTTTCAGTCTAGCAATTTTTTAAAAGATGGAAGAAATCACAGACATTATTAAATATAGTATCCCATAATTACTTCAAAGTTTATTCTATCATATAGCTGACATATTAAAATGTATACTGAGATGGTAGAGTAAGCTTGTCTAACCCGCAGCCTGTGAGCTGCATGCAGTCCAGTACAGCTTTGAATGCAGCTCAACACAAATTCACAAACTTTCTGAAAACATGAGATTTTTTTGTGTGATTTGTTTTTTTTTTTTAGATTATCAACTGTTGTTAGTGTTAGTCTATTTTGTGTGGGGCCCAAGACAATTCTTCTTCTTCCAATGTGGCCCAAAATATTAGACACCCCTTCAGTAAAGTTTTGTAGTTGATTGCCAGACTTGATGAGACGGAAGTGTTATTATGAGTCCCAGACAATGTTACCTACTATATAACTTTTCTTTTCCTCATGTAGAAAAATATGCAATCGGCTAGGCACGGTGGCTCACACCTGTAATCGTAGCTCTTTGGGGGGCTGAGGTGGGCAGGCAGTTCACTTGAGTTCAGGAGTTTGAGACCAGACTGGGCAACATGGTGAAACCCTGTCTCTATAAAAAATACAAAAATTAGTCATGTGGTGTTGTGCACCTGTTTTCATAGCTGCTCAGGAGGCTGAGATGGGAACACGGCCTGAGCCTGGGAGATAGAGGATGCAGTGAGCCGAGATTGTGGCACTGCACTCTTGCCTGGGCAGTGGAGCCAGACCCTGTCTCAAAAAAAAAAAAGCAATATTGGAAGGATTATAATAACACATAAAGCACTGAAAACTGTTTCCAGCAAGTGAATAGTAATAACTATAAAAGCCATTATTGTTGTATAACATTTTGGTATTTTTAACGTTCATAGATGACCAAGAAAGTGAATAGATTCCAGAGACTTATTTACAATGTTTCCTCTCATGTTTTTAATGGATAAATATTAATAAAAACAGATGAGTGAGTATAGCTAATTAAATGAATGCTAAGTCAATTTATATGGCTTGCCAAATTATGATAGGCACGTTTTAAAATGTGGTAACACATAGAATAATAAAACATATAGAAAATTATGTAATGTATCAAATAATAAAAGCAAAGATGAATAAAGCAAATAAAATATACAGAATAAAATGCCTTCTGCCTCCAAAATCACATTTATTTGTATTAATCAAAATATTTTCTAATGTTCAGACAAAATGTAGAAAATGACTATTTTTAATATTTTTATTACAAATAGATATGCTTCTATTTTAATTGTGTTAAGAAATATCCAAGATATATATATATATTATTGAATTTCACAAATAAAAATTTTAATGCCTAAATTCAAACTGGATGAATTAAAATTACATATAACCTATATTTAAAAATGACTGTATTCAGTTATTTTTAACATACAGATAGCTGTATATAATGTCCTGATCAGTGTGTCAGAGAATGATCTTTTAATGGCATCACTTGTTCTTTCTTGTCATAAATTATATAAAGTATTGCTCATGTGTTACCTCATTTTCATGGTTATGTTTTCAAAGCTAAGTCGAGATACATTATTTGATAAATCAAACTAAAGTTTTTATAAACAATTGAATTGTAGATTATAGAACAAAGTCAGGCTATGTAACTCAATTTTAATGTTCTCTCTCAAGTCACTTGACAAAATATCTGAGCCCACTATTTGTCAATAAATCTAGTGCATGAACAACAGCACAGTAGGCAGGTATATTAAGCAAAATGTCTCTTTCTCAGAGTCTGTCCAACCTGGTACAGAATTGTTTTCCTCTCTGTGTGGTACTGCCTCTTAGGACTTCATGAATTTAACTCAAAATGAGCTCTTCTATCCAGTTGTCATCTTTCTACTTAACCAATTATTAATTTGCAAAGTGCAAAAAACCCTTTAAGTTTGATTAACAAATTAACTGAATTTAAAAACCTATTTATTAACTTAATACTTTACTTGATCCTTAAAACACTAGGAATTTGGGTAAGGAATAGATAAGAAAATTGGAATTGATTAGGAGTAGGTAATTTGCCAAAGCTATTAAGTGTTGGTACTGGAGTTTGAATCCCAGAACCTTAGTTATTAACCGTTCTGCTCTGCTACTCCAACTTGGCTATGAATTGTTTGACCTTACAAAATCACAGGGAAAACGTAGTCACTAAGGTCTCACACATTCTGTTTTTGAGGATTGTCTGATACTACTAGGAAGGAATAGATCTTAGCTTCTTAAAGCAATAATTAATTCTGTCATACAAAATATTTATTTTCAAAAGCAGTTCTTTAGAGCTAAGCCTTAATGTCTGTTCTTAATCTTAACTCATTCCACCTTATAACCAGAATAACAACTCAAATAGATTCCAGTCTAAAAGCATTGATTCTTAAATAGATTTTAATAAAATTTATTAAAAGGTAAGAATTACAGTGTGTCTTCAAATGGCCAGTTACTGCTATTTATCACATTCACCAAATTATCTTCCTCACTGCCTTCTTTTTTCTCAGAAACCTTGTGCCAAGTTCTTTTATCTTATTCCTCAGCCTTTATTAATCAAGAAATCCACTCTGTAGATGAAATGTTTTCTCTCCCAGATTCTCCCATTCTCTCTAAACTAGGTTGTTCCCATCATCCCTTCAGGTTTTGTAAGCATTTAATCAGAAATCTATTCTCCCTAGAACAATGGGGATGTTCTAGGAAAGGGAACTGAGGGTTGTAAAAAAGTGTATACACACACACACACACACACACACACACACACAAAGTACATTGATTCAAGTTTCCTAGTAGCAATATTTGATAGATTTATCTTTGAGAAATTTGTAAAGAAAAAAAATGCTCTGGCTAAATATCTGTACACTTTCATGTTAATAGTTTTGTTAAATCAAGGAGGCCAGTGAAAGCAGAAACAAAATCTGTATTTTTTTTGCAAAAAATGAAATTCTTGCTACACAAAGTAGCTGCTGTTTGTGGACTTGGGTTTCTATTTAGATGTTAAAGGAAGTGACTAGACCAATATTAAAGGAGGATACTGATGAATTTATAATAGATAATAATATAAAATAACTCATGGAAGTCATCAAGGCATAAAGGAAGAATTGATGAGAATACCTGCCTTGCTTTTAATGATAATGATAGCCACAACAAATACTATGCCCTTGAAAAAAATATTATTCTTTTCAAGCTAATCTCCGTATTGCCTTTAATTGTCACTTATTTTATAACGTGTATTAAAGACTGAGACTGTTCATATTGAAAGTTTTTTTGTTCCTCATTTCTTTTCCTCATTTGAGAGAATATGAAAAATTTGGTTTTCCCTATAGTAGTTAACCTGATTATTATAGGGAAACGTGACACAAATGATAGTTAAAATTTTTAAACAAGCTTGTGAAAATGAAGATAATGAATGTGGTATAATGATGAAACATTTCTGTTAATGGTTGTCACTGATTATTATTTAAAAATGTATTATAATCTTTTAAAAATCACTTTATTGAGGTATGATTGACATACAGATAGCTGTGTAGATTTAATATATAGAAGCTAATGAATTTGGAGATAAGTATAAACACATAAAACCATCACCAGAATCAAGGCCATAAACATATTCATCTCCACCAAAAGTTTCCTCCTGCCCTCTTTATGTTATTCTTAGATTTATTTTGAGGGATGGGGGTGGTAAGAACATTAACCTAAGATCTACCCTCTCATTAAGTTGGTATGTATACGTATTGTTAACTACAGGTACTTTACGGAACAGGTGACCTCCAACTTACACATCTCTTATAACTGAGACTTTGTACCCTTTAACTAACACACTCGTTTTCTTCCCCCACAACCATGGCATCCACCTTTCTACTGTCTGCTTCGATGAGCTTGACTACTCAAGACTTTTTGTATAAGTAGGAACATGTAGTACTTGTCTTTCTGTGTCTGGCTTATTTCACTTAACATGTCCTCCAGATTCATCTAATATTGATGTAAATAAATGCCATGATTTTCTTCATTTTAAAGCTGAGTAATGTTACCTTGTATGCATATGCCAATTCTTTAATCCATTCGTTAATTAATAGACATTTAAGTTGCTTTAATATCAGCGATAGAGTAAGTAATACTGCAGTAAATATGGGCATTCAAATATTCCTTAGAGAGCCTGATTCCGATTATTTTGGATGTATACCCAAAATTGAAATGGTTAGATTATATTGTAGTTCTGATTTTAATTTCTTTTTTTTTTTTTTTTTTTTTTTTGAGATAGAGTCTCGCTCTGTTGCCCAGGCTGGAGTGCAGTGGTATAATCTCAGCTCACTGCAATCTCCACCTCCTGGTTTTAAGCAGTTCTCCTGCCTCAGCCTCCTGAGTGGCTGGGACCACAAGCATGTGCCACCACACCCGGCTTATTTTTTGTAGTTTTAGTAGAGAGGAGATCGCCATCTCCTGACCTTGTGATCTGCCCAACTAGGCCTCCCAAAGTGCTGGGATTATAGGCGTGAGCAACTGCGCCCGCATAATTTTGATTTCTTAAGGAAACTCCATTGTTTTTCATGCCAGCTGTACCATGTTACATGTCTACCAAACACTGTAAATGGATTCCCTTATTTACATTCTGGTAAACTTTTGTTTTAGTTTTAGTTTTATAATAGCATCCTACCAGAGGTGAAGTGATATCTCATTGTGGTCTTGTTTTTTCATTTCCCTGATGACTAATGATGTTGAGCATCTTTTTATGTAACAGTTGATCATTTGTATGTCTTCTTTGGAGAAATGTCAATTCAATTTCTTTGCTTATTTTTTTAATCAAACTATTATTATTATCATTATTATTTGCTAAGGAGTTGAATAAGCTCCTTATGTATTTTGAATATTAACCCCTTACCAGATTTGTAATTTTTTTCCCATTTTACAGATTATCTTTTCATTTTGTTCATTGTTTCTTTTGCTGTGCAGAAGCTTTTTAGTTTGGAATAATGCCACTTGCCTATTTTTGCTTTGTTGCCTTTGTTGATGGGGTCATATTCAAGAAATCATTGCAAAGACCAATTTCAAGAAGGTTTTCCCCTATGTTTTATTCTAGGAGTTTTCTTCAGGTTTTATATTTAAGTCGTTAATCCACTTTAAGTTGACTTTGGTATATGGTATAAATATGGATCCAATTCTGTTCTTTGCATTTGGACAGTTTTTCCAACACTATCTGTTGAAGAAACAGTTCTTTCTCTATTGTTAGTTTATTCTTGGCATCTTTATTGAAGATCAACTAACCATATGTGCCTGAGTTTGTTTCTGAGCTCTCATTTCATTGGTCTACATGAGTATCTTCATGCCAGTACTATGCTGTTTTGAATACTATTGCTTTGTAATATATTTTGAATTCAGGAAGTGTAATGCCTACAGCTTTGTTTTTGCTCAAAATTGTTTTGACTATTCAAGGTCTTTTTTTGTTCCAAAATGTTTTCTCTATTTATATGAAAAATGCCATTGGGAATTTGATGGAAATTGTATTCAATCTGTAACTTGCTTTAGAAAGTATGGACTTTTTTTGTTTTGTGCTTTAAGTTCTGTGGTACATGTGCAGAACATGCAGGTTTGTTACATAGGTATACACGTGCAATGGTGCTGGCTACATCCATCACTCCCCCAGCTCCCCACCCCCCAGCAGGCCCAGTGTGTGATGTTTCCCTCCCTGTGTCTATGTATTCTCATTGTTCACATTCCACTTATGAGTGAGATCATGCAGTGTTTGGTTTTATGTTCTTGTGTTAATTTGCTGAGAATGATGGTTTACAGCTTCATCCATGTCCCTGCAAAAGATATGAACTCATCCTTTTTATGGCTGCAGAGTATTCCATGGTGTTGTCTGTGCCACATTTTCTTTATCCAGTCTATCACTGATTTTAACAATCTCTTCCAATTTATAAACACAGGATGCCTGTCTATATTATTCATATCTGCTTGAATGTTATCAATAATTTATAATATTCAGTGTGTAAGTCTTTTGCTTCTTTGGTTACATTTATTTATAAGTATTTTATTATTTTTGACATCATTGTGCATAAGGTATGTTATTAATTTCTTTTTCATTGTTAAAGTATAGAAACAAAACTGGTATTTGTTAATTTTATATCCTGCAAGTTTACTGAATTCATTTTTAGTTCTAACAGTTTTCGTGTGTGTGTGTGTGTGTGTGTGTGTAGACTTTAGGGTTTTCTGTATATAAAATTATGTCATCTTCAAACAGATAATTTTACTTCATTTTTTTTTTCAATTTAATGTATTTTATTTTCTTGTTTAACTACTATCTGGGACATTCAGTAGTATGTTGAATAGATGTAGCAAGAGTGGGGATTTTTACCTTATTCCTGATTTTGGAGGAAAAGCTCTAAATTTTTTACCTTTGAAAAAAAATTAAATTTTTAAAAATATTTAAAAATTTTTTTGCTTTGGGTATAATGTTAGCTATGGGTTTCTCACACATTGCCTTTGTTTTTTTGAGGTAAGTCTCCTTTATATCTAATTTGTTGAGAGACCTTATTATAGAAGTGTTGGATTTTATCAGTGCTTTTTCTACATTTATCTAGATGATCATGTGATTTTCATCCTTCATTTGTAGTATACTTTTAATCACACTTCAATTTTTTTTAATATTTTTCTCCTTCTCTCTCCCCAGTTTTTGTTAATCCCTACAATAAAATATATATATTTGTATTATATTTGGTAAGGATCACATAATTGTTTCAATAATAAATCCTTATTAATTATAATGAGTTCTTCTTCAGCCAAGATCATAAAAGACATCAGTGTAGTGTGCTGTCATAAAAAAGAATAATGAGATAACTCTGTATCATACAATGAAGAAAAACAAAAAGTTAACTCCATTTTCTTTCCAGCTAATGTTTTATTTTTTATTCTAGTTTTGAGATTCTCCATTAAATTTAAAAAGATGTATATTTTAACAAAGGGTGATATTTTTTCTTTATAACAGAGAGATAATAATAGGAGAATGGTAAAAGGACATGTCAATCCAAAGCCAGCATCTTACTTAGTGGTGAAAATTAGAAGCATTCCCACAACACAAGAAGCATATTTAATGCTATCTTTTAGTGGTGTCTATTCAGTGCAATTCAAATAATTGAAGAAAGATAAAAAATAGAAGACATAAAAATTAGAAGGTACAAATAAAATATTATTTTGCTTATGACATGATTATATTAGGAAAACTCAAGGACTGTTAGTATAATAATTATAAACCTTGAGTTCTTTCAATAAGTTGAGTGATTGATTACAAAATTAATATGTACTAAGTAGTCTTCATATATATTTTTATTTTATTATTATTTTTTTTTAAGACGGGGTTTCACCATGTTGGTCAGGCAGGTCTTGAACTCCCTGCCTCAGGTGATCCACCCGCCTTGGCCTCCAGATTGCTTGGATTACAGGCATGAGCCACCACGCCCGGCCTTATAGTCTGTATATTTAAAAGCAATATCCAGCTGGAAATATATTAAAAAGAAAACCCCTTGAAAATTATAACTAAGAAAAAATTATTTCTAAGAAATAAACTTTAATAATATGCATAATCTATATTTAAAAATTTTTTAACTTCTGAGAGCACAAAGTTGGACTTTACAGCTAAATCTTAAATGGAATTTTTATTACTGTATGAACATGTCAGCTTTTCCTAAGTTATTCTATAAATTTCACATGACCCAAATTAAAAACATATTTTTTTTTATAACTAGACAAATAGGTTTTAATATGTGCATGGAAAAAAGTATTGAAAGAAATCTTACCAGAAAAATTCTAGAGAAAATAAAAGGGTAGAATGGTTTACCAAATATAAAAAACGTTTTGAGGGAGCCGGATCCAAGATGGCAGATTAGGAGCAGCTGAGGATTGCAGCTCCCAGTGAAAGAGTGGAGGGTGAGTGGACACCACATTCCCAGACGGATTTTTATTGCCCACAGACCAGGAGATTCCCAGGGGGAGGAGCCCCACGGGTCGCCAGCGCACCTGGTTTGGCCGGCGCGGCTGGTTTGGCTGGCGCGGCTGTTTACACCGGCTCCGCTGTTTTCGCCGGCTC
>PVKV010030663.1:0-21996 GCA_004027835.1 Alouatta palliata
TAACACCATCAAAACCCTAGAAGAAAATCTAGGCAAAACCATTCAGGACATAGGCGTAGGCAAGGACTTCATGACCAAAACATCAAAAGCATTGGCAACAAAAGCCAAAATAGACAAATGGGACCTAATCAAACTCCAAAGCTTCTGCACAGCAAAAGAAACAGTCATTAGAGTGAATCGGCAACCAACAGAATGGGAATAACTAATTTTTTAAATGCACTTGAACAGGAAAGACACACTCTTGTAAAGACTGAAGACTGCTATTATAGTTAAGGTGAGGAAAAAGTTAAAGCGAGGTTGCTGTTTTCAAACCAGGATACTACTTCAAAAGTGAAGAGTCTACTCGCTACTATCAGCGACAGACAGATTACCTGTAGGCATTTAAAATCCTGTTGTCATATTTCACGAAAACACCTACAGCATCTCACTTAACTGTTTGCCTTGCTGACACCCTATTCTGAATTTATTCCTATTTCACATGCAGCAGGGAAGTGAGGAGTAATCTGAGAGTTTTACTTGGGCTGACATTGAGATGCATGGAGAGAGACTGTTCACAAGGCCCTCCTTTTTAATATTTCACAGTGGGCCTTTCATATTTTGTTTGAAGTACATTTTCAACAATCTTCATATTCAAAAGTATATCCACAAAGATATTCTAAAGCTAATATAAATGGTTTCAGATTATTCATATTGCTATCACCTTAAATCATGGTGAAGAATAAAATCACTATTCATCAAACTGCCTTACACCAAAATACACAAAGAAATTTTAAATCATGTTAATATAACAAAAAGACTTTGTTACACTAATGTTTATATTGTGACCCACTATAAATTTAGGAAACACAAATCCAGGTAAATCAGTAGGTTCTCTAATCTACATAATTAATTTTAAAAAAAGCTATTTAAAATTCATCACCCTTAACATAATTAAAACTAGAAATGTGGAACTCCGACAGTCTCAAGTCAACTATTTCTAGACTCACTGTATAACTCTCTTCTCAACTATAGAATATGAACTATTCATGTAACATTTATGCCCACACACCTATTTTACATATAAATTAATTCTCTATAAAACAAAACTTATTAAAGTTGCATGTAAAGAGACATTAAACCAAATCACTTCATCTACTACAATCTTTTAATCATTGTTGGAACTTCTCAACAATTCTCAACAATAAAATCAGAGACGTGGGCAATGGCCTTCTGAAAACCAGGTTACACATTTTTTTTCATAAAACATGTCAAAAACAAGAAAAGTGGGACAGGGTAAAGGGTAAGAAAACTGAGACACTTGACAACCAAAGAAACAATATAATAATTAAAAGAAAGCTAACAAAAGTATTTATTAAAAAGATTAAATATTAAATATGCATAAAACATCTCCCTGTTTTCTTAAAAATTTGCAGTCAACATACTGTTGTATTAACAGGTTGTCACTCAGAAAGCAATAATCTCAAGTGTTTCACCTTCACCCCTACTATTTTCAGCAATATTATTTTTTAGGATAGGGATATAAATATCACTTCCTATCTCCACCAGAGAAGATGTTCAAGATAAAAAGTGATATTGAGTAGGTAGGTCTGCGGTCTTGACAGAGGTTTATTGAGATCCATAACTTTCTACAAAAATGAAAAATTTCTCATCATCAGTGTAAGAAGCAACCTGGAAAAAAATTATCAACTGATCTATAAATGATCAATCTCTAGGAATTAAAATCTGCAGGAACTAAAATTTGTTCTGTGCCTGTCAGCACAATATCATTAGGCATTATGTGGTTTAACTATAAACTGCATTCATAGATAAATAAGCACGTTTCTTCTTCATGAATAGCAATGACACAGAGATCAGTACGACATTTGTATCAGAAAAAAAATGCTTTAAAACAGCAACTATAGTGTGCTAAATACTAAATTAACACGAAATCTACCTCTTAAAATTCTGTAACAGGAAATATCAAACTCTTCTAATTGCCTCAAGGAAAACTTCTATTACCATTTAGCACTTCCTAGTAAGGGTCTCAATATATGAGAAAAGAAGAGATGAAGAAGTAATAAAACTTGATAATTTAAACACACACACACACACACACACACACACACACACACACAAAAAAAAAAAAAAAAAAAAACAGAGGAAGAGGGAGAACAGGTCCCCAGAATTACAATGTTTAACTCACTTTAAATGTTCAAAAGCAGCATAGGCTTTGAAATTCAGTTACTACTTCTAGAAACATAGGATGAAACTGAAAGTGTATAAAGTGGTTTCTGACATGTTGTTGGCTTTAGGAAGGAGTTAGTCACCTCAATGAGCCATAGAGCCAACAATCAGGTCTCAGACTGACCTCCTGGCCAAAAGGAAAAAAGCACTCTCAAGTATATTTCCCAAAGACTGACACTCCTACCCTTCCTTTATTTTGTTTCAAGTTACTACCTTTCTTCCCAGATGTGCTCTTAGAAAGGGAAAGACAAATGATGCATCATAAATTATAATGTAATTAATCTTGGAATTATTACCCTATGATCTGAAGTAAACATACCAGATCATACGAGCAATTTTACCTGATGCATACTCATTGAGTATAGCAACCATTTCTTATTTATCCTATTTATTCTAGCATGGGATAGACTGAGCACTCAATAAAACATTTAAAAATGAAACTAAGCCCCCTTCTATTGTTACATTAAAGAGGTTATAGTCACTTAGAAATAATATCTAGGTCTGCTGATAACCAGGCTTGTGGCCTTTACATATACAGAAACAAACACAAAGAGATGACAGGTCTCCACACCATTACTGAAACTGTCTCAACCTTCAAGCTAGAAATTTCAATTGCAGTTTCAGAACTGTTACTTATCCATACTGAACCAAAGATGATAAAACCAAAGACAGGGTCTCACTCTGTCTCCCAGGTTGCAGGACAGTGGCACAGTCATGACTCACTGCCACCTCAACCTCCTGGGCTCAAGCGATCCTCCTGCCTCAGCCTTCCTAGTAACTAGGACTATAAGCATGTGTCACTACATTCAGCTAATTTTAGTTTTTGTAGAGATAGGGTCTCATTATGTTGTCCAGACCAGTCCAAACTCATGGCCTCAAGCAAATCCTCCCACCTTAGTTTCCAAAAGTGGTGAGATTACAGGTGTAAGCCACTATGCCCAGCCAAGTCGGCCTTTATTAAGGGTACACTGTGTTCTTGATACAGCACTAAGTATGAGAAATACAAAACGGAATAAAATACGTTCTTGAAAAGATCAGACTAGTGGATGAAACAAATGTCGAACAAAATCATTTTCATACTATAATCATGGTGCTCTGGGAACAGGAGAACAATATCAACCTCCCTTGGGAACTTCAAAGCATCTGTTGTCTGACCTGAGTCTTTCTAAGCAGGACGGCGGCATACCCACAAAGATATTAAACATAAAAGAAATGGCCTCTGCTGAGCACCACAGGAAGCTATATCAGAGATAAAACCAAACAGGTAAGAAAGGGCTTGATCTTGAAAAACCATATATATAATGCCATAGGCAATGGGAGGATATAAAAGGAGCAGACATGTGTAATAAAGAGAGTAACCCTACCCTTGCCCACCAAAAGATCTGCACATGTTAAACTCAGAACCTAAGAATATATTTCTCCACATAGCAAAGGAGAAATTCAGGTTGCAGATGGAATTGAGGTTGCTAATCAGATGATTTTACAATAGAAAGATTACACTGGTTTATCCAGGTTGTTCCAATCTAATCATATAATTCTTAATTTCCCAGCTTGGTTAGAGAGATTAGATGAAAGAAAAAGAGTCAAAGGATAAAAAGGGATGGGCACCATGGCTCACACCTGTAATCCCAGCAATTTGGGAGGCTGAGGTAGGTGGATCACTTGAAGCCAGGAGTTGGAGATCAGCGTAGCTAACACGGAGAAAACCCATCTCTAATAAAAATACAAAAATAGCCGGACATGGTGGTGGGTGCCTGTAATCCCAGCTACTTGGGAGGCTGAGGCAGGAGAATTGCTTGAGCCCAGAAGGCGGAGGCTGCAGTGAGCCAAGATGGCACCACTTCACTCCAGACTGGGCAACAGAGCAAGGCTGTGCCTCACAACAACAGCAACAACAACAACAAAGCATAAAAGGGACTCAACTCGCCGTTACTGGTTTTGAAAATGAAGGAAGCCAAAGAAAATCTAAGAAATGTCATTGGACTGAAACACCTAGGAATGGCCCTCAATTGACAGCTAGAAAAGAAATAAGAATCTTATTCTCACAACCACAAGAAATTGGGTTCTGCCAATAACCCAAACGGACAAGCAAATTGAGTTGAGTCTCTTATTCATAAACACTAGATGTCTCCACTTATTTAGATCTGCTTTAACTTCTTTCATCGTTATTTTGTAGTTTTCAGCATAAAAGTCTTATCTGTAAGTCATAAGAATTACAATTGTTTTTTGAGCAATTATGAATGGTATTGTGTTTTTAATTTCATTTTCCACAAGTTCATTGCTACTACATAGAAATACTATTTTATATTGTTATCTTGAATCCTGCAACCTCGCTGAACTCAGTGATAAGTTCTAGGAGTTTTTGATAGATTTCTTGAGAGAATCTCTATGTGCCTGATGCATACTCCTTGAGTATAGGGACCATTTCTTATTTATCCTATTTATTCTAGCATGGGCTAGACTGAGCACTCAATAAATCATTTTAAAATGAAACTAAGCCCCCTTCTGTTGTTACATATAAGGGGTTATAGTCACTTAGAAATAATATCTAGGTCTGCTGATAACCAGACTTGTGGCCTTTATATATACAGAAACAAACACAAAGAGATGACAGGTCTCCACATCGTTAATGAAACTGTCTCAACCTTCATACTGAACCAAATGTCATCTGCAAATAGGGGCTGTTTTCTTTCTACCTTTCTGAGCTGCATGCCTTTATTTCCTTTTCTTGCTTCAGTGTTCCACCTAGAACCTCTCCATAGTGTAAAACAAAAGTCCTGAGAGCAGGCGTCCTTGCCTTGTTCTCAACCTATCTTAGAGGGAAAGCATTTGGTCTTTCATCACAAAATGGAATATTAACTGCAGGATTTTTGTAGATCTCTTCACCAAGTTAAGAAAGTTCCTCTCTGTATTAGTTTCCTAGAGCTGCAGCAACCAAGTACCAAAACATGAGTAGTTTAAAACAGATCTTGTAATAGATCTTGTAGTTCTGGAAGCCAGGTGTTCAAAATCAAAGTGTAAGCAGGGCTGCTGCCTGGGAATCTGGGTAGAATCCTTCACTGCCTCTTCCTAGCTTCTGATGGAAACTGCCCATCCTTCCAGTCATCACATGAGACTCTCTCTGTATCTCTGCTTTCTAAGGATACAAGTCACACTGGATCAAGAATTTACCCTACTCCCTTATGACATCATCTTAATTACACTGCAATGACTCTGTTTCCAAAAGAGGCCAATTCTGCAGAGAGACTGTTGAGAACTTAAACATATCTTTCTATGGAACACAACTGAACTCACCCTCTATTCCTGTTTTTCTAAGAGTTTCTATTATGAACAAGTGTTGAATTTTGTCAAATGCTTTTTCCAAATCAATTCATATGATCAAGTGACTTTTCCTCTTTTGCTTGTCAATATAATGCATTATATAAGAATTTTTGTATGTATATTCACGATGAACATTGGTCTGTTAAGTGTGAGGGATTTTTGGTTTTGTTTGTTCTCTCTTGATACTGTATTGGTCTGGTTTTGCTATCAGCTAATTCAAACCTCATTAAAAAAAATTAATTGCTCTCTTCTCTGCTATTTCTGGAAGAGACTATGACAAATTGGCATTCCTCTTAAAGTTTGTGGTAAAATTCTGCATTGAAATCACCCATACCTGAAGATCTTTTACAGGAGGGTTAAAGCAGAAACATAATTCTCTTAATAGTGAGAGGACCACCCAAATTATCTATTTCCTATTGGGTGTGTTGTAGTAGTTTGTGTTTTTCAAAGAACTGATCTATTTCATCTAATTTATTGAATTGTGTATTTAAAGTGGTTCAGAGTATTCCCTTATTACCCTGTTGACGTCTTGGTAACATCTCTTTTTAATTTATGCAATTGGCAATTTGGGCACTGTTTTCAAGATGTTTTTAATCTATCTTTGGTTTCTAGCTTTCTTGTTTGTTTGTTTGACACAGAGTCTCACTCTGTCTCCCAAACTGGAAGGCAATGATGCAATCTCAGCTCACTGCAATCTCTGCCTCCTGGGTTCAAGCAATTATCCTGCCTCAGCCTCCCGAGTAGCTGGGACTACAGGCACGTGCCACCATGCCTGGCTAACTTTTGGATTTTTAGTAGAGACAGGATTTCGTCTTGGCCTGGCTAGTCTCGAACTCCTGACCTCAAGTCATCCAGCCACCTCAGCCTCCCAAACTGCTGGGATTATAGTGTGAACCACCATGCCCAGCCTAGTTCTCAGGAGTTTGAGTATGACACATCTGTGTGTTAATTTCTTTGAGTTTATCCTGTTTGTGATTCATTCAGTTTTTGTAGGTTTATGTCTTGCCAAATTTGGGAACTATTCAGACCTTTTTTTTTTTTTGAGACAGAGTCTTGCTCTGTTACCCAGGCTGGAGTGCAATGGCACAATCTTGGCTCACTGCAACCTCCACCTCCCGGGTTCTAAGCAATTCTTCTGCCTTAGCTTCCCAAGTAGCTGCGATTACAGGCATGTGCCACCACGCCTGGCTAATTTTTTATTTTTAGTAGAGACAGGCCATGTTGGCCAGGCTGGTCTCAAACTCCTGACCTCAGGTGATCTACCCTGATCTACCAACCTCGGCCTAACAAAGTGCTGGGATTACAGGTATAAGCCACAGTGCCCAGCCTATTCTGCCATTATTTCTTCATGTACTTTTTTAACTTGTCCTCTTTCTCCTCTCAAGACTACAATGACAAGAATGTTAGATCTTTGGTTATAGACCCACAAGTCCCTGAGACTCTGTATTTTTTCCCCAATCTATTTTTTCCTGGTTGTCCAGATTGTGTACTTTCTATCGTTCTATAGTCCAGTTAACTAATTCTCTCCTTTCAGCCTCATGTTTTGTTCTTGAGGCCCTCCAGTAAGATTTTTGTTTCAGTTACTGTATTTTTCACTTCTAAGATTTCCATTTGGTTCTTTAAAAGAAGAAATAAAGTTTCCTCTATTTCTTTGCTGAGACTTTCTATTTTTTTTTTCTTTTGTTTCAGCACATTCCTATTTGCCCATTGCAACACTTTTATGATGGCTGCTTTTTAAAAGATTCTTGTCAGATAATTCTACCACTTCCGTCATATCAGTGTTGTCACCTACTGTCTTTTTTCTTTGAGTTTGGGATTTTCCTGTTTCTTGGTATGACATATTTTTAATACAGAAGCCTGAAAATTTGGGATATTGTGTTATAAGATTCCGACTCTTATATAAACCTCTTATTTCAGTAAGCTTTCTGTGACACAGTTCCGGTGGAAGAAGAGAAAGCACCACCTCATCACTGCCAGGTGGAAACAGAAGTCCAAGAGAGATTCTTTGCTACCACTTGACATGTATGAAAATCTGGGCACTCCTTGATGGAGAAAAGGACTGACTCATTATGGTCACCATGTAACCTACAATAGCACCATGGAAGGGGGATGTGGACATCTGTTATTACTGGGTGATGGTGAAAGCCCTGACTATTGGCCTTTTTAAACACAATGCCAGCCAGGAGGGGGAAGAATGCCTCATTACTGCCATCGGTGGATAGAAATCCAGGCTACTCTCTTTGCGTTTTGATGGTGTGGGTAGGGATAGGGCCACAGATCTTTTTCCGTGGTATTTAACAGGCACAGAGTAGTTATTGTCAATGTTTTCTGTCTTGCTTGCTGCCATTTTTGTGGTCCTTTGGTTTATGAGAGAAGGCTTTTGTTGGGACTTCTTCTGTGCCCACTGTCATTTCTGGGTTGCTGACTTCTTCATCTCTAAATCTGACAAAAAGGCAGAAAGACAACCCAGCAAACTCACTGCCATATAGTTCCTTAAGTCCCAAGGTTACGAGCCTGTCTTTTTATATCAGTTTCACATATAATGTCCAGTATTTCTAGTTGTGCTTAGCAAAAGAAACAGGAAAAAGTAGATTTAGTCTATCCTTCAAACACAAGTCTGAAATACCCACTGTAAGAGTGTGAGAACAGGCAGAAGTTCCCACCAAGAAAATTAGAAAGAGGCAGTGACAGTGGTAAGAGAAGAACCAAGTAAATCTGACAAAACAAATCCAAAGGAAAGAGAAAGTTTCAAAAGAGAGAAGAGTCAAGAGTCAAGTGCTGAAATAAGGTCAAATAAAATAAGGGCTAAAAAGAACTATAAATAAATGAATTCAAGAGCAGTTTATAATTCTGTGGAAGTGAAATCCTGATTGCAAAACAATTAAAGGAGAAAGGGGGTAGTAAGAACAAAGAAAAAAACATACTTTGGGATTAAAGAGTTGATGGAAGAAATTTGAAGGACGACTGACACGAGAACAACAAAAAAAATACTATGTGCAGCAACCACTACTACAAAAATAAGCAGAGAATATCAGAGGAGCAATGAAGATGGCTACCTAACTTAGTTAGGTCCTAGGAACAAAACTCAACTTAAAGAAAAAACTACGCCTACAATCTTGAAGTGGAATGATGCTCATGTATCTTAAGTTTAAAAAGCAGAAATGGTATATAAGGCATTTTCCATTCTTCAAAAATTTTTTGTTCACATATAAGAAATGTATGTACCTATGTGTAGCTACACACATTCTTAATCGTCCTCCCTAGTCAGCTAATTCAAGGCTTGTGTTCTACTCTCTTATACATCCACACACACTGCTCCCACCAGAACCAGTTGGGTTTCTCTCCAAATCCATTCTTAACAGTTATACTTAGTACTGTATATAGTTAATATGATACAAACGGGTTACACGTAATTGGGAAAGAGGTACTTCTTCTATGAAAACTAAGCTTAACGTTTTGGAAAGCTAAAAATAAGTTACTTTAACTTGCAGTAAAAGTAACTGTGAGCACAACTATATATTAAAGGGAAATCGTAGTACCAAAGAGATTTTTTTGTGTGTGTGTGAGACGGGTCTTGCATCGTCCCAGGCTGTAGTGCAGTGGCGTGATCTCAGCTCACTGCAATCTCCGCTTCTTAGATTAAAGCAATTCTCCTGCCTCAGCCTCCCGAGTAGCTGGGACTATAGGTGTGCGCCACCACACTCAGCTAATTTTTACTTTTTTGTATTTTTAGTAGAGACAGGGTTTCACCATGTTGACCAGGATGGTCTTGATCTCCTGACCTCGTGATCCGCCCACCTTGGCCTCTCAAAGTGCTGGGATTACAGGCATGAGCCACAGCACCCGAACAAATTTTTTTTTTTTTTTTTTTTTACAGAAGAGTAGTTCTGTACTCAGATTGCTTTGCCAGAGAGCCTTTACGATGCTGTTCTACTTTAAAACACTAATACCAGGAAGACAAGGCATTATGGGTATGCTTTATGCAGTCAGCCTTTGTCCACTCCAAGAAAAGCTCTACTCCATATGAAATGTCTAGAGAAATAATATTTATGCTTTTATTTGAATAAAAAAAATGTCTGGGGCATATTTGAATCATTTATTTGATGATTACATGCTAACAAATGTTTTTAACCAACCAACCAACCAACCAACCAATGGTATTAGATAGGAAGACTTCCTCTGTAGACAGAATCAGTCTCTCTCCCTCCGTCTGTCTGTCTCTCTCTCTCTCTCTCTCTCTCTCTTCCTCCCAGTTAGTGTCTATTTAAGTAGATATTATATATTTTTCTTGATTTTCCTTTTGCACATTTACTTGTCATATAATGAACTTACATTTTTTGTAATAAGAAAAATATTTTTAATTACCCAAAAGAATAATCTTACATGAATGCCTAGGGAAACACAAATCTAGGTGGTTTAAAATCAATATACAAAGCTTCTTCAAAGGAGAAAAAATACATTACTGCTCACATGTGACAAACTAACAAATTTCATACCTTAAACTTGGAAGGTCAGCTTTAATACCATATAATATCCAGATCCAATTTACATTCCTCTGTCAGAGTAATATATCACCAATGCTGAACATAATTATAGCTTATTTTAAGCTTTCATTTTCACCTACCTTTACCAAGGTGACTAAATACTTAAAATGAACAGTTCTAGGAGGGAGTACAAAGCAATTAGCATGCCCCGTGGGGCAAGACAAACATACACCTACATGCCATTCAATGGCCCATCCACCAAAATTACACTAAATTATAGAGCCAGGCTGGGAATTCAGGAACTATTATAAATAATGTTCAGACTGTAAAATCTACTAACCTTCAAAATACAACCACTAATATGTATATTTTCTTGAAATATACTTCTTAAGGAAACTGTATATTTAAAAACAATCATTTATTCCCACTTTTTTTATTAGATAAGATAACACAGTAGTAAATACAGTATTCTGCTAGTCTCTCTTTTTTTTTTTTTTGGAAACAGAGTCTTGCTATTGTCCAGGCTGGAGTGCAGTAGTGTGATCTCATCTCACTTCAACCTCCGCCTCCCAGGTTCAAGCAATTCCCCTGACTCAGCCTCAAGAGTAGCTGAGATTACAGGCGCGCAACATCACGCTAATTTTTGTATTTTAGTAGAGACAGGGTTTCACCATGTTGGCCAGGATGATCTCGATCTCCTGACCTCATGATCCACCCAACTCGCCCTCCCAAAGTGCTAGGATTACAGGCATGAGCCACCAGGCCTCGCCAGTATTCTGCTAGTCTCTTTCTGGCTATGACATATTGAAAGGCATAAAATATCCAAATAAAATGAAAATAAAACCAGGTTAACAGGAATCATGAAAAACAAAGCACAAGAAACAAGAGTTCTTGACCTTTAGATGAACAAACAGTAAAAGAACTATGGATTTAAAAACATATACACTAGTTGTTCCCTAATCAAAACTTAAGTCCACTATTAAAAGAAACATATTATAGAAAAGAAAATATCTTGTTTGGAATGTATGAAATATTAGTAAGTAGGTTTCTTAGTCTCAATTAAACATCATTAATTCAGGAAAGCACTAAATTATTCATTTTAAATATAGACTAATTTGCTAACAATATATGGGTAAAAGACATTATGGTCATATTTCAGGCCTTTCATCACTTGTTCCCACTCTAAATACTTGTCACTACTTCCCAATGCTAGTCAGAGCAGTCCTCATTATTAAATCCATAATCTTCCCTTGATTCAATATATTTCATTACCACCTTTGTGTGGCAATGTACTCATAATGCTCCCCTCCACAGAACTGCCTTTGAAACAACTGAAACAATTTCATCTTTCAAGGCCAATTCACATTTCCTTCTTTTTTGAACCCTCACTGATTTGATTTCTCCATGTGCTCACCAAGTTCCATTCACTTGACCTCAGATATCCCTCCAGGTAGTTCCCATTGCTCTTTCATCACAAGCATGCTTGGCACTTCTTGCCATCCATTCACACAATCTCACTTCAGTCTGGCTTCTACCACCAAGACTGCAAAAAAAAATCTATTTTCTCAAAGGACACCAACAATCTTCCTCCTGCCAATTCCAACAATATCATCTTGTCCCACCTCACAGCAGTGCGCTATGCAGTTTGTCACTCTCTTATTTTGAAATACTCTTCCTTTAGGTCCAGAAACCTGCATTTAGGGTTCTCCTCCCGACTGGCTACTCCTCAGTCTGTGTTTCTGGCTCCTATTCCCTTTCTGGATCATCTATTTCTGGACACTTTTTGAACCTAGAATCCTTCAGAACTTGTTCTGACTACTCATCTATATCTTTAGCTTCCTTCTCCATACAGCCTGCTCACAATGGGATTCCATCCATTCTCAGGGCTTAAATATCTCCACTCCACATATATAAGCTCCAGACTCACATCTAGGGGCTTGATGTCTCAAATTGTGATACTCTTTTAAACATGTCAAACTTAACATGTTAAAAGGGTTACTTTGGGCCGTGCGTGGTGGCTCATGCCTGTAATCCCAGCACTTTGAGAGGTAGAGGCAGGCGGATCACAAGGTCAGGAGATCCAGAGCTGACCAACATGGTGAAACCCCATCTCTACTAAAAATACAGTCGGATATTTTTTTTTCTCTTAAACAGGTTTATTTTAGCAGCTCAGTTTATTACATTCTGCATATTTGTCTTTTAATGTGTTTATATTTCTGCCTGTTCTGCATAGATGGCATATTCATTAACTTTTATAGCTGACTTTTTCATTTGCTAATTGCTGTTACCTGGCCTGAAGAAAGACAGGAAGATAAAAAAAAATTTATTCGGTGGAAACATGGAGCAGCACTTCAGCAGAACTTTACTTAGATGCGGACTTCAGAGTTAGGTTTTGTACCTCATCTTTTTCAAATCCTGAACAGACGACAGATCTTCCCTTCGGATACTGAGCACAACACTTACGCAGTTCGTGGATGACAGCCTGACACTTTGATTCCACGTAGTTGTTGGCTTGTAAACATTTCTGTATCTCACAGGCTTGCTTCTGGCACGGATCCTTAGGTGGCATATGCAGAAAATGAATATAATGTTTCTTGGGCTAATTAACCCGCCCTGAGAACAGCGAGGCTAAAACTTCCAGGTCTCCCACCCTGGGCCGTTCAAGCCAGGATCACGACATGAGCCCAGGGTGAGCCGAGGGGCATCCCGGGCCAAGGTCACTCAAACCTAAGTTATGAGGTGCGGGCCGGCAACCGGAAGTGGTCCAGGGTGAGTTGTATGAGAGTTGGGGGCTGTGACTGGGAAATAAAATAAAACCTTAACTCTTTTAGAGAGTGACTTTCAAAAGAGCGTCCCCCCTGGCTCAAGAGGCCAGCGTTCGCGGAGCGGAGATGTTGTCTTTAAGGGCTGTCCCCCGAGCGGTAGGCCGCGCACGGGTCTCCTCAGCGGGCGGGCAAAATGGGCGCTGGCACTCGCGAGGCGGAGGCGCAGGTCCGGGTGCCGCTCACAGAGTATGCCCGCCTACAGCCCACAGCGCCGCCTCGCTGCCGCCCTCGCCACCCGGCGGTCGGGTATGGCGGCGCGCGCCTGTAGTTCCACCTACTCCGGAGGCTGAGGCAGGAGATCACCTGAACTCGGGAAGCAGAGGTTGCAGTGAGTCGAAATGGCACCACTGCACTCCAGCCTGGACGACAGAGTAAGACTCTGTCTCTAGGAGAAAAAAAAAAAAAGATGGGGGGATATTTTTATTTTCTTCTCCAAAATTCACGGAACCAGTAACAATCTCCTCCACCGCAGTTAACAGCACTACTATCTGCCTATTTGCTCAAGTAAAAAAAAAAAATGTTACTCTCGATTCCTCCTTTTCATTCACATCCCACATCCAACCCATCAACAGGTCCTACAGTTTCCACCACCAATTTATCTACAAGATTTACCCACCCCTTGGCCCACGGCTGCTACAATCCTTACCCAAGCCACCCTCCTAGTTCATGTGACTACTGCCAGAGCCTCCTACCTCACACTTCCTAGTCCACTCTCTCCTCTCTTCAATCCATTCTCCCTGATATGGTTTGGCTCTGTGTCCCCACCCAAATCTCACCTCAAATTGTAATCCCCGGAGGTAATGGGATCATGGGGGCAGTTTCCCCCATTCTATTCTCTTGAGAGTGAGTGAGTTCTCACAAGATCTGATGGTTTTAGAAGGGAAATCTGGCATTTGCCCTGCTTTCACTCACTCTCTCCTGTCACCCTGTGAAGAAGGTAGCTACTTCTCCTTCACCTTCTGCCATGATTGTAAGTTTTCTGAGGCCTCCCCAGTAAAGCAAGAAATGTGAGTCAATTAAACCTCTTTCCTTTATAAATCATCCAGTCTCAGGCAGTTCTTTATAGCAGCCTGAGAATACACTAATACACTCCCTGTAGCAGTTAAAGTGATCCTTTTAGAAAGTTAAGCCAGAATAGCTCCCTGCTTGAAATTCTTCAACAGACTTCCACTTACATAGAATGAAAATCCAGCATCCCTAAGAAGATCTTTACAGCCAGAACCTCCCTCATGGCCTGGCCACTGCCCATCTTCTCTGACAGCCTTGTGGATTCCACCATCCTCTCTCCATCCTTCTGTCACACACTTTCTCCACCTCATGTTCAGTACTACTGCCCACTCTTCTCTAAACTAGTTCCTTATCCTTTTGGTGTCAAACTCCACCATCTCAGAAAGACTTTCTATAATCAGCTATATCAAAAAACCTCTCAATTCATCACTCTCAGCCCCCATTTTTTATTTAATGAACTGATTATACCTTTTGTTTTACTTATTTGTGCTCTGGGTTTCTCTCTCCTATATGCTTCTCATTTACTGTGGTACCTAGCATAGCCCTTGGAATACCTGTGGCATGCAGAGATTACAAAATCCTGTGCTATACTTTAGTGGCATGTTATCCATGTCACATACCTAGGAACTTAACTAAGAGTTTCATTCTTCACATGTTAGATGCTTCTCTTTAAAAGGAATCTCAGCAATATAAGAAAAGAAATTCTTGAACCTAGTCTAGTATTCCAAACAGACAATGCTTGAAAACACTAAAAATACCTGCTCTCCTATCTTGCAAAATGAGCAGTACAGGCTCACACACTTTACTTTATTTCAAGCATTAATCTCCCTATTCTCTTTTTACTATTCAAATCCATTTAACATGTACTCTGATCTTCTCTCCTGAGTCCCATATTAGGGCTTCACAATGACACAACACTTTGTCTCCTCCTGAGAAATTCATAGTATGGTGGAGAGAGCAGCCACACATACAGACTCAAGAGTATAAGGGCTCAAAACAAGTGCAGTAGAAATATGTTTTTCTGGTTTCTAAAGCTGTGTTGTCTAATAGGGTAGCCTCTAGACACATGTGGCTATTTAAATTATTTAAAATTTAATTCCTAATCACACTAGCAATATTTAAGTGCTCAACAGCCACATGTGGTAAGCGGCTTCTGTAATGAACAAGACAAACATAGACCATTTTTGTCATTGTAGAAAGTTCTATCAGACTTCTGTTCAAATGGGCTAAACTTCTACTTAGCTCTGCAGAGACACTCCAGGTGACATCAGTGACTCTAACCTTGTTTTGGGTGTTTCTTACGTATTATTGTTTTAGGCCATTCTGGCATTGCTATAAAGAAATACCTGACGCTTGGTAATTTATAAAGAAAAGAATTTTAATTGGCTCGCAGTTCTGCAGGTTGTACAGGAGGTATGGTACCAGCATCTACTCCACTTCTGGGAAGGCCTTAAGAACCTTCTAATCATGGCAGAAGGTGAAGGGGGAGCAGGCATGTCACATGGCCAGAGCCAAAGTGTATGTGTTGGCCAGGGTGGGGGTGGGGGGAGGTACAGTTTTAAATGATGAGATCTTGCAAGAACTCTATCACAAAGACAGCACCAAGCCATAAGGAATCAGACCCATGATCCAAACACCTCCCACCAGGTCCCACATCCAGCACTAGAGATTACAATTCAACATGAGATTTAGGTGGGGACAAACATCCAATCTGTATCAGTCTGCCCTTAGCCCCTCCCAAATATCATATCCTTTTAAAATTATAAGATGCAATCATGCCTTTCTAATAGTTCCCCAAAGTCTTAATTCATTCCAGCATTAACTCAAAAGTCCAAAGTGCAAAGTCTCATTTGAGACAAGGCAAGTCCCTTCTACCTATAAGCCTGTAAAATCAAAAACAAGTCATTTACTTCCAAGATATAATGGGGGTACAGCTGTTAGGTAAATGTTCCCATTCCAAATGGGAGAAATTAGCCAAAACCAAGGGGCTATAGGTCCCAAGCAAGTCTGAAACCCAATCTTAAAGCTCCAAAATAATCTTTTTGACTCCATGTCCCACATCCAAGCCACACTGGTGCAAGGGGTAGACTCCCAACGCCATAGGTAGCTCTGCCCCTGTGGCTTTGCAGAGTGTACCACCCACAGCTGCTCTCAGCTGCTCTCAGGTGCTGGAATTGAGTGTCTGTGGCTTTTCCAGGTGCAAGATGCAAGCTGCTGGTGTATCTACCATCCTTAAGTCTGAAGAAAAGTAACCTCCTTCTCACAACTCCACTAGGTAGTGCCCCACTGGGGACTCTGTGTAAAAGGTCTAACCCCACATTTTTCCTTGGCACTACCTCAGCAGAGGCTCTGTATAAGGATTCTGCCAGCCTCTGCAGCAGTCTTCTACCCGGACACTCAGGCTTTTCCATAAATACTCTATAATCTATGTGGAGGCTACCAAACCTCAATTCTTGCACTCTGTGCACCCACTGGCTTAACACCACATCGAAGTCTCCAAGACTTACAGCTTGCACTCTCTGGAGTTGTGGCCCGAGCTGTACCTGGGACCCTTTGAGCTGAGGCTGATGCCAGACTGGCAGGGAAGCAGGGAGCAGTGTCTCAAGGCTGCACAGAGCAGCAGGGCCCTGGGCCTGGCCCTCAAAACTATTCTTCCCTCCTAGGCCTCTGATGAGAAGGGCTGCCAAAGGTCTCTGAAATGCCTTCATGGATTTTCCCTCATTGTCTTGGACATTAACTCTTCGCTCCTTTTTAGTTATGAAAATTTATCTAGCAAGTGGTTGTTCCACAGCCTGCTAGAGTTCCTCTCTGAAAAAAACTTCTTCTATGCCACATGGTCAGGCTGCACATTTTCCAAACTTTTATGCTCTTCTTCCTGTTTAAATGTAAATTTCTTTGCTCTGACATTGGAGCATAGGCAATTAGAAGAAGCCAGGGCACATCTTGAATGCTTTGCTGCTTAGAAGTTTATTCCACTTTGGTCAAGCACAGTGGTTCACGCCTGTAATCCCAACACTTTGGGAGGCCAGGACGAACAGATCACAAGGTCAAGAGTTTGAGACCAGCCTGGCCAACATGGTGAAACCCCTTCTCTACTAAAAATACAAAACATTAGCTAGGCGTGATGGCAAGCACCTGTAATCCCAGCTACTCGGGAGGCTACGATAGGAGAATTGCTTGAACCCGGGAGGCGGAGGTTGCAGTGAGCTGAGGGCGCACCACAGCACTCCAGCCTGGACAACAGAGTGAGACTCCATTGTTTGTTTGTTTTTTTGGGAAAAAAAAAAGGGGGGGGAATTTCTTACATCCGATACCCTAAATCACTCTGAAGTTCAACTTTCCACAAATTCCTAGGGCAGGAGCAAAATGCAGCCAAATTCTTTACTAAGGCATAACATGCATGACCTTTGCTCTGGTTCCCAGTAAGTTCCTCATTTGTATCTGAGAAAGTCTCAGCATGGATTTCACTTTCAATATTACTATCAGCATTTTGGTCACAATCATTTAAATAGTCTGTAGGAAGTTTCAAACTTTCCCTTATATCCTGTATTCTTCTGAGCTCTCCAAATTCTTCCAACCTCTGCCCGTCTCCCACTTCCAAAGTTCCTTCCACAATTTCAGATATTTTTACAGCAGCGTCCCACTCCTTGTTACCAATTTTCTGTATTAAGCAATTCTTGCATTTCTATAAAGAAATATCTGCATCTCAGTAATTTCTAATGAAAAGAGGTTTAATTGGCTCTTCCTGTGCAGGCTGCACAGGAAGCATGACACCACCATCTGCTTGCCTTCTGGGTTGGCCTTAGGAAGTTTCCAGTCATGATGGAAGGTGAATTGGGAATAGGCATCTTACACGGTGAGACCAGGAGCAAGACAGAGAGTGTGGGCAGAGGTGACGTACACTTTTAAATGACCAGATACCATGAGAATTCACTCACTATTGCTAAGACAGCACCAAGCTCATAGGAATCTATTCCCATGATCCAAACCACCTCCCACCAGGCCCCACCCTTAGCACTGGGGATTACAATTCAACAGGAGATCTGGCCAAGAACAAATATCCAAACTATATCAATTATTAAGAAATTTAATATATAATAGAGGCTGAAATAAACTGTATCTATTCATTTCAGACCTATACTGCCCCTCTAATAAAACAATTAGAAATCTATCACCAATCTAGTTGATAAAATTGGGTTTTACAAAGTTTTCTGAATCATAAAAATTAAAACTTCCTTCTATTGTCAATGTGATCCCTTCCTTTGTATTAAGGCCTTTCTTTATGTATAGATATGTAAGGGAATACCAAGATAAACATCGTCATTATAAAAATCTTTTACTTAACCGACTTAGCAATACTCTGAGACATTAATCTAAGGAATAAACTATGCTGATTCTTTGTATGTAAAATACTAATCACTAGAGGCTTCAGTGTCTGCAGTTCAATAATTTCTCTCATTTAATATCTCTGAACAGAAACCAAAGAAACCAAAATATCCAGTTAATAACTTAATACTGATCGCTGTATAGCCATAAACACATAAGGTTTACATTCTCAGAAAACAAGCAGTAACATTTAAAAAGAAAAAAAGCAAGTTTCTTATATTTCACCTTTATATCCATCAGAAACTGTAAAGTTTAATGGTATTTTTTTCCACATTGTTTTGGCTTAACACTCTACCTTTTGTTGTTGTCTTTTAAACAGTAAACTGATAGTTTCAAATAATTAGGTTTATTTTGTTTCATTTTGCTTTGTTTTAAGAGGCAGGGACTCACTATGTTGCCCATGCTAGAGTGTAGTGGCTATTCACAACAATTCCACGGCTGTTCAGCATGGGAGTTTAGCCTACTCCATTTCTGACCTGGGCCAGTTCACCCCTCATTGTGCAATCTGGTGGTCCCCTATTGTCAGGAGGTCACCATATTGATGCTGAACTTAGTGTGGATATCTGACTGGCATAGTGCACCACATCCAGAATTCCTGGACTCAAGAGATCCTCCTGCCTCAGCCTCCCATGTTACTGGGACCACAGGCATGTGCCACCATGCCTGGCTCAAATAATTAGGTTTTAATTACATTTCCTTTGAGTTATACTTAAATATCAGTAACATAGGGTCCAAAATCTATTTTTAATAGAGTAGCTGCATATACCTACTCTAGAAATATATGAGCTCTTGTAGTTATATGAAACTACATTAAAAATGAAGATTTTGGATTCTGTGTCACTTTGTGATTGACTTTATATGTTAAAGAATTTTTTTAAAAAAATATATCTTGGCCATTCAAACAGAAATTTATATTTTAAGTAAACTGGGAGACATATATGGCATATATATATCATATGCCATATATGTCTCCCAGTTTACTTAAAATATAAATATAAACCAAATATTTATACATATTACTACATACATATTATGACATATATACAACATATTATTTATATATATATACATATATATATATCATATGCCATATATATGTGCATGGCATATATAGATATACATACAACTTCAAAAAATAGATTTGGAGCACTTTATGATTCTAGGCCCTCTCTGGTCAACTATAAATTGAGCTGAGCAACTATTTACCATCTACAGAAAATACACATTTGTCTGTTAAAAGCAAATTAATAAATTTTCAATGTGCTCTTTGTTTACGGTTAACCCTGTATTCAAAGTCAAAATATTTATACATTTCACTACATCTATAAACCAAAACAAAGCTATAGAATGAATGACAATATACAAAAGAAGCAGCCTCCTACCCTTAGGGAACAATCAGTCTTCTAGAGAGTCTCTTAGAGAAATGGTGCTGAGTTTGGAAGGACTGTGAAAGCATGAGAAAGTAGTGGTTTGTCCTTTGAAAATATAAAGTTAGTACTTATTTGAAAACACTAATAGTTACTTTCTTCCAGGACATTTTTTCATTAATATTTCTTCAATTTGACATGCTTTCAGAAAGGACAGTCACATGACCTAAAATTGGAAGATATTTTCAACCAGTACTTATTTAATAAGCAGTGTTACTTGTCATAAGCATTACAAACTCTGAATGGCAATTAAGAAATAATAGAAGACATATTCAAAGATACACGGCAGTGTCAAAGAGGTAAAAAAGAATATTAATGGGATGCGATCCAAGATGGCCGATTAGGAGCAGCTGAGGATTGCAGCTCCCAGTGAAAGCGTGGAGGGTGAGTGGATGCCACATTCCCAGACGGATTTTTATTGCCCACAGACCAGGATATTCCCAGGGGGAGGAGCCCCAAGGGTCGCCAGCGCAGCTGGTTTGGCAGGCGCGGCTATTTTCGCCCAGCGCGGCCGGAGCCGCTATTTTCGCTGGCGTGGCTGTTTTCGCCGCTGCTGTTTGGAGCCGCGCCCCAGCGCAGCGGTTCCCCATACAAAATACGTGGGTCTGGGTGCCGTTTTAGCTGGGAATTGGAGCTCTGGGAAGGCAGAGCCACCCATTCATCTGATTAAAAAAGGGGACTGAAATAGGCTGCCAGGCCAGGAGATTTCCCAGGCAAAAAAACGCCAGCACCAGCGGTTTCAGCCGGCGCAGTGGGTCACCGCACGGGAAATCACACAGATCCCAGCGCCTTTTCAACAGGCAGCTGGAACACCTGGGAGACAGTGACCATTCAACTAGAAAAGACGCTCTGAGGCAGGGAGCCAGGTGATCAGGCTCGGCTGGTCCCACCCCCACAAAAAAAAAAATAGCCATCAGAAACGCTCTGGATCGAGAGTTTCACAGCAAGCACAGCTGAACCCGGGACGGTCCAGCTCTGTGGGGGAGGAGCGTCCGCCATTACTGAGGCAGTCTGCCACTAGGGAGGGAGTTTGCCATTGCAGAGGCAGTTCTAACTACACCGGTATAAACTGGACTGCAGGGAAGTTCACACGGCAGCTGGGCGGAGCCCACACCAGCTCAGCAAACCCTCTGCAGGCAGTGAGTAGGCTGCCTCATCGCTGGGCAAGGCAGCCCTGAGAAAAAGGCAGCAGCACAAGGGAAACTCATAAATAAAGCCCTAACTCCTCGGGACAGAGCACCTGGGGGAAAAAAAGGGGTTTATGAGTTCTGCTGCAGCAGACTTAAATGTACCTACCCAGCAACTCTGAATGAACAACGGAGCTCACAGCTCAGCACTTGAGCTCCTGTAAAGAACACTCTGTCGCCTTAAGCAGCTCCCTGACCCCCATATATCCAACGAGTCACCTCATAAAAGAGAGCTCAGACTGACATCTGGTGGGTAATCTTCTGCGACAAAGATAGCAGAAGAAGAAACTGGCAGCAACCCTTACTGTTCTACAGCCGCTGCAGGTGATCGCCAGGCAAGCAGGGCCAGGAGTGGACCTCAGCAGTCCTACAGCAAAGGGGCCAGACTGTTAGAAGGAAAGCTAAGAAAGAGAAAGAAATAACTTCATCATCCACAAACTGGACGTCCAGTGAGAGACCCCATCTGAAAATCACCAACCACAAAGTCCACACATAGATAAATCCACAAAGATGGGAAGAAACCAGCGCATAAAGGAGGAAAACACCCGAAACCAGAACGCCTCTCCTCCTACAAGGGATCACAAATCCTCACCAGCAAAGGAACAAGGCTGGATGGACAATGAGTGTGAAGAAATGACAGAATCAGGCTTCAGAAGGTGGGTAATAAGAAACTTCAGTGAGCTAAAAGAACTTGTTCTAACCCAACACAAAGAAACTAAGAACCAATTTGACGAAATGCTAACGAGAATAACCAACTTAGAGAGGAATGTAAGTGAACTGATGGAGCTGAAAAACACAACACAAGAACTTCGTGAAGCATACAAAAGTTTCAACAGCCGAATCGACAAAGCAGAAGAAAGGATATCAGAGCTCGAAGATCAACTCAATGAAAAAAACCGAGAAGGCAAGAGTAGAGAAAAAAGGGTAAAAAGGAGGGAACAGTCTCCAAGAAATGTGGGACTATGTGAAAAGACCTAATCTACGTTTGATAGGTGTACCTGAATGTGATGGAGAGAATGAATCCAAGCTGGAAAATACTCTTCAGGATATTATCCAGGAGAACTTCCCCAACCTAGGAAGGCAGGCCAATATTCAAGTTCAGGAAATACAGAGAACACCACAAAGATATTCCTCA
>PVKV010030664.1:0-22004 GCA_004027835.1 Alouatta palliata
CTGGGTATATATCCAAAGGATTATAAATCATTCTACTATAAGGACACATGCACACGAATGTTCATTGCAGCACAGTTTACAATAGCAAAGATTTGGAACCAACCCAAATGCCCATCAATGATAGACTGGACAGCGAAAATGTGGCACATATACACCATGGAATATTATGCAGCCATCAAAAACGATGAGTTTGCATCCTATGTAGGGACATGGATGAACCTGGAAGCCATCATTCTCAGCAAACTGACACAAGAACAGAAAACCAAACACCGCATATTCTCACTCATAGACGGGTGTTGAACAATGAGAACACATGGACACAGGGAGGGGAGCATCTCACACTGGGGTCTGTTGGGGGGAAAAAGAGGAGGGACAGCAGGGGGTGGGGAGTTGGGGAGGGATAGCATGGGGAGAAATACCAGATATAGGTGAAGGGGAGGAAGGCAGCAAATCACACTGCCATGTGTGTTCCTATGTAACAATCTTGCATGTTCTTCACATGTACCCCCAAACCTAAAATGCAATAAAAAGTATATATAAAAAAATAAAAAAAAATAAAAAATAAAGAAAAAGAAAACTGAATTTTCAGATTTTGGCCCTAAACTAAATTCCCAATGAAAAATAAGTGAAGGGTAACAACACAAACAACAATGACCAAATTATGACACATCCTTTAACGTCCTTGAAAGCGGTTATGCATTTTCAAAGCACCAACAATCATTCACTGCAGAATTAGTCATGAGAAAAATCTCTGCTGTATTGCCATCATACACTACTTCACTGATCATTTCAATGATTAAGGGCATCCATCTTAATTTTTTCTCTAGTTTAAAAGGAATTTGCCATCTGTATATATCTGCCAAATAAAATGTGAAAGGAATACTTTCCCCTCCAAAATTTTAGAGGTTGTCTTCCAACAAATAATCAAGAAGGCAGTAATCTCTTATACTCTCAGGATCCCTGTAGTTTATTTTTATGGGTTTTTAAAATTATTTCCAGTTCCAAGAACAAATTTTGCAGGATTTTTAAGTTAAAAAAAAGATAAGATGCCTGTGTCTCTTTTTTTTCCATGAAAGTTGAGGCAACTTTTGCCCCAGCAGCCAAAATCAAGAGACATTAAAGGCCTCAACAGCCCCTTAACACAGTAGAGAGAGCTTCAGTTCCACAACCACGCCATCTACTTGTTTTAATTTTAATTTTAATTTTTTAAGATAGAGTCTTGCTCTGTTGCCCAGACTGGAATTCAGTGGCATGATATCGGCTCACTGCAACCTCTGCCTACTGGGTTCAAGTCATTTTCCTGCCTCAGCCTCCCAAGTAGTTGGGATTATAGGCACGTGCCACCATGCCTGGCTAATTTTTGTGTTTTCAGTAAAGATGGGGTTTCTCCATCTTGGCCAGCCTGGTCTCAAACTCCTGACCTCAGGTGATCCACCCAACTCAGCCTCCCAAAGTTTTGGGATTATAGACACAAACCACTGCACCAGCCTCCACTTGTTTTTATAATCATCCTCCTGACCCCAACAGTCCATCCTTCCTCCTGAGAGTAACCTTCCCTGAGAAAATAAATTGTTTCAACAAGAGACCCAGTTCTGGTCCATTTGGAATCCTATGAGACCCTTCCAAACCAGGCATTCCTCTTTTCTACAAATCGTAAGATTTCCAGAGTCCAAACAACACCCATTAAACATTCGGCACATTATCCTAACATTAATGAGGGGAGGAGAAAGCCTCAGTGTATACTTTTTCTTTTTTATTTTAGGACAAAGCCTTATATTTGGACAGACTTGTGATAAAGAGCGCAAAACTAAAAGACGCCAGAATTCAAATGAATATAAAAAGAGACTTCCACAAGAATTGTTCAGAAACGAAATGGGCTATTGTAACACAAGAAGCAACGTATTGAAAGCATGAGAAAAGGTAGAGGCTTCACACATGGGCAGGTATGGCTTTCAGTCTCAGCTCTGTCCAAGTCTAAGGTCACGTATCAAATAACAATTCCTAACGTGCTTTATTTCCAATGTGAGAATATTTACCATAACAGCTTCGGGCCAGCCACTCTGCTAAGAAACTTACACCTACCAACTCATTTAATCCCCAAGATAACTCTAAAAGGCAGGTACTGACTACAACATTTCTCATTTTATCAATGAGGGCACTGTGTGGGCACAGAGAGATCGAAAACTTGATTTGAAAGTCGTATGGCAAACAAATATGGTGCTGAGATTCATTCAGTCTTGCTCTACAACCTGCCTTCTTAATTGCTAGTCACTCAAAAAATTGCAGCCGCTATTATAATTTATTATTGCTGACATAAAATAACAATATTATTATTCATCATATGATATTATATAGTATATAAAATTAAATTGTTATTAAGCTGCCTGATGCTGGACATGTTCCAGCAGAAGTTAGAAACTCCCCTGAGTGATCTCTAGGGTTCTTTTCTATTCTATGGCTTTATTCCATGGCGGCTCAGTCTGGTTGTTTGAACTACAGAGGAAGATGTTATGACACGTTAGCTCTCTGTTCTTTCCACAAGCTAGGACCCATCAATCCCATTACCACGTAGCAAACCTCTACCCAAGGAAAATGTAGGTGGTTTTGAATATTCTGGAAACTACCTGCGAGAAGGAGACTAAACTATTGAAAATGGATGTCTTGGCCCATTGTTCAAAATTTCAAGATGCAGCTTAAGCTGTCAATACAAACATTTGCTGAATTCTGACGTTCCACCTTCATTTGGAAAATGTCCAACAGAAAGAATTTGAGTTCTTTCTTTTCTATTCTTTTATACTGCAAGAGACAGTCATCTCTATGAGCTGGTGTTTCTCAAAGAAAAGTCACCAGGGATAGGATCCCAGAAAGCTAGAGAGTAGTGTCAGCTACAGTACAGACAATTTCTCCAACAAAATTGCCTCGTTCCAGACTCCCTTCTTGACACAATATGTACTTTCAAAAATAGTAGCCCAATTTCACAAGCAAGTTGGAACCCACTGATCCTGACTTCTAAAATACCACATTCCTTCTGTTGCTAGTAATGCTCAAAATATGTCTCTTCAAATTACTTGTCAGTCTCCTTTTAACAGGGCCAATTCCTTTTCTCCTGAGACAAAAGCCTGAAAACCAGAAGCCTAGGAAAATGAATGGATCATGATCTCGCTGGCATGTTTGGCAATGAACTTAAAGTGGTCCCCACTTTCCAAATCAACTCCCCTCCCCACTTTGTGATGAGAATTTGAATGCTCTGAAAGATTCTGGACCCAGACCATCTTTAAATTTTAAAGAATTTTCCTTTTATAAAGTTTTTTCCCCACAGTGACTACATGGTTAAATTATTAGAAATTACACTCAAGGAAAAGATTGAAAGTTACTTTCTTAATTTATGTGCTGGGCTTGTACACAGGGGATTAATTTGACTAAACCAGTTATGTTTTTCTGTGTTAAAATGTAATTGGCAAAAAGTACATAATTGTTAATTTTTAATGATTAAATTGTGGAATACAATTCTTAAATATAGACAACTGAACTATTTAGTAAAATAATTAAATGAATCCATGGTTCATGTTTATTCAATGGTGGGTCAGTCTGGTTCTTTGAACTCCAGTGGAAGATGTTATGACACCTTAGCTCTCTGTTCTTCCCACAAGCTAGGACCCATCAATCCCATTACCACATGACAAACCTCTACCCAAGGTAGAGGTTCGTGGCAATAACAATTTTAAAGGTTATTTAAGGAGAAAGTCTAAAATGCTAAAATTTCATTTTATTCCTATAATCTATCTTCCAGCATCAGAAACCAATTACAAAGAAATTACTTTCTCATTACACACATATGCGTGTGTGGACACTCATACATTACGGGAATCCACTCATCATGGTGGAAGGAGCTCAGAACTAAGACTCAGGTGAGCTCTGATCTGTTTCAGATGGTACTGCAAAGTCAGTCTTATTATGTTGGCTGACTGAACTATATGACGCAACTTCTTTAACTGTAAAAATAAAATACTAGATGATCTCACAGGTCCTTTCTAATTCAATAACCATTCTAGAAAGTTCTCTATCTTCACTAAAGAAATTAATCTCTACTAGAAATGGACTCATTTTCACTTTCTACTGCTCTTGCTTTTCATCTGAGCAGTTGTTTTCTAAAGAAAAAAAACACCCCAAGGAAGTATGTCTAACCCAAGAGAGGCAGATTCTTCTCTTCCATCTATAACATCTGATTCAGTGGTTTGGAGGAGCACATTTGGCAAGCTATCAACTCTTGCTAATAAGTACATCTTCCCCAAGGCCACTTGAATTTGTAATTGTATCCCACATTCTAAGGTTTAAAAAAGAAACCTTATGTAGTGTGTGTGTGTGTGTGTGTGTGTGTGCATGCATGTGCGTGTGTGCACTCCCCCAGGACTAAAGAGCATGTATCTCACCTGTGCCTTTTTCTTGGCCATATCTTGAATTACTTATAATCAATAAATGAGCTGTTATAGATGGTTTGATCCAATTAAACCCAGGAAAAGCAAGCCATATTAGAGGTGAAGCTGACAGCGATGCAAAAGAAACAGAGACACCCTAAGGAACGGAAGTGGCAAGAGGGAGCAGGTCTGTCTTTCCCAGAGTACTCAGATGACTACACTTATTTGAGAAATTTTTAAGGCTAGGGGAAGCAAAGGAGGGTTTAAAATTTGGCCGGACAGACTCTGACTGTTCATAACTAAACTGTCAAAAAGCTTTCAGAAAAACATTTCATTTTTTCCAGACTCCTCCAAGGAAATGGTCAAGAATGAAAACGGCAAATAACAACACTGTAAGTTGCCATCCTTTCCCTTTTTTCCATAATTTTTAGAAATTGCGCTTGAGCATAACAAAGCAGTGTCAAGCAGAAAGTTCACTTTGTATTTTGGGCATAATACTTCTTAGGGAGCAGCAGAACAGGAAAGAAGAGAAAGCAAAGCTGAGGGGAGGTGGCGAGATCTGGAAGAATGACTGCTTCTCTCTCCCCCTAGCTCTGATCCGGCACCACCTCACACCCAGTTCCAATGGCCTCAAGAGAAATGATAAAAGGGGAAACAGAGAGAGGGAATAGGAGGCAAAGGAAGGTAAAAGAGAGAAACCGTTCCTTAAGTGTCAGCTGCTGTAGTGATTTCTTCCCAAAGACTGTGTTATGGAAAGTGGGGGACACTAATTTTAGAGCAGAGAAACCTGGCAATTACTGCATCAGCCAGGTCAGTGGGGTCAACATCCACGGTGGTATACGCCCTTGACATGATGGGGTGAGAATGGCACATCACCTCTGTGGTCTTCCTCCCCAAACCCATGACCTGACTCCAATCATGGGGAAATCATCAGACAAAAACTAATTCAGGGACATTGCACAAAATACCCAACCAGTACTCTTCAAAATTGCTCAAGTCATAAACAAGAAAGGCTTGAGAAACTGTCACAGTCAAGAGGAGCCTAAGAAGATGTGATTAAATGTAATGTAGTATCCTGAATGGGACCCTGGAACAGAAAAAAAAGATATTTGGTAAAAAGTAAGAAATTCTGAATAAAATATGAAATTTAGTTAATAACTGTATCAATATTGGTTCATAAATTATAACATGGGCTATACTTATGTAAGATGTTAACAATACAGGAAATAATTAGAAGGATATATGGGAACTCTGTGCTAATGTCGCAAATTTTCTATAAATCTAAAACTATTCTAAAACTAAAAGCTTTCTAAAAAACAACAGACCTCAGTCTTGTACAGCTCACAATTAACATTTTAGTACCCCACTCTCAAATATACGGGGTAACCAGGGATAATAAACATTTGAGGAGAGACTGTAGAATAAAAATAAGAGAAAAGGATAAACCAACAACGAAATGATCCCCAGAAGAAGCAGAAGAAAATAACTGTAGAAAAAAATCATTAATTGGTATTCTCATAGAGACTCAAGAAGATACTGCATCCATGATAGATGACCAAGGACCTTTGAAAAAAGAACAATCAGAATACATTAGAACAATCTGAAGTTTTAAAAAAAGATTACGATGGCTGAAATGTTACAAGAAACCAATAGGTGTGCAAAATAAGTAAAGAAAAATCTCAGGATATGCAACAAAAAGATGATGAAGTGGTTTTAAAAATATGAAAGAAAAAGAATTCAGGAGGGCATGTGTTGAGACTGTCCTGTATCTTTTTTTTAATTGTAGTAAAATGCACATAACAAAAATTTACTGTACTAACCATTTTTAATTATAAAGTCAATGATATTAAGAATATTCACACTATTGAGCAACCATCACCGCCATTCATCTCCAGAACGCTTTTCACTTTGCAAAACTGTAAACTCTGTACCCACTAAACAGTAACTGACCATTCTCCTCTCCTCCTAGCTCCTGGCACTCAGCATTCTACTCTCTGTCTCTATGAATTTGACTATTCTAGGTACCTTATCTGAGTGGAATCAGACAGCAGTTTTTCTTTCATAAGTGACTTATTTCACTTAGCCTAACAGCCTGAGGGTTCAACCCTTGTTGTAGCATGTATTCAAATCCCCTTCCTGTTTAAGGCTGAATGATATTCCACTGTGTGTGTGTGTGTGTGTGTGTGTGTGTGTGTGTGCGCGCGCGCGCGTGCACGCACATATGTGTATGTATAGCTCACATTTTGTATACCCATTCATCCACTGATAGACACATGGGTTACTTCTAGCTTTTGGCTATTGTGAATCCTTTATCTTAATTATGGTGGTAGTTACACTACTAAATGCATTTGTCAAAACTTACAAAACTGTACACTAAAATGAGTAACTGTATGTAAATTATACTTCAAAAGTTTTAAACTTTAAACATAAAAGGAAAAATAAGAAAAACAGGGTTAATTGAGAAGTTCCAATAAACTAGAAAGAGTCTATTTGCAGAAAAAAGAACAGAGATTATCAAGACATTTTCAAAGAAGTAACACCAGAATATAGCCCAAAGCTGAGGTTTCTAAGTCCTTAGCCTGAAAAGGCCCACAAATGCTCAGCACAATGGAAAACAAAACCAACTCTTGTCCAACACTGTGAAACTTCAGAACACCAATAAGACACACAGGAAAGAGAATCAGACAGGCAAGAAGACTTCTCCTCAGCCACACAGGAAGCAAAAAGACAACACACAGCAATGGCTTTAAAGTTTCAAATGAAGGAGAATGATTTTCAGTCCAGAATCTTCCAATTAGCCAAACTATCAATTTAATGGGAGATGATGGATGAGAAAAGTAAATAAAAGGAAAAAATACAAAAATCCAAGAACGCTTATTTTTTAAAATTCCTTTTGCAGGAAGTTATTTACAGATATGCTCTAACAAAATGTAGAATTAAACCATGAAAGGAGAAGGTACAAGATGGAGGAAACAATGGATTCAAGCAAAGAGAAATGGAGACCTAAGAAGATGGCTATGTTTGCAGGGACATGGATGAAGCTGGAAACCATCATTCTCAGCAAACTGACACAAGAACAGGAAACCAAACACCGCATGTTCTCACTCATAAGTGGGTGTTGAACAATAAGAACACATGGACACAGGGAGGGGAACATCACACACCAGGACCTGGGGGGTGGGGGACTAGGGGAGGAATAGTTGGGGGTGGGGGGCATTAGGAGAAATACCTAATGTAGATAATGGGACTATGGATGCAGCAAACCACCACCACGGCACGTGTATACCTATGTAACAAACCTGCACAATATGCACATGTACCCCAGAACTTAAAGTATAATAAATAAATAAATAAATAAGATGGCTGTGCAGCATATGCAGAAAAACAATTAGTCCAGATTGGGACAGGAGGATGGACAGAAGCAGCAAGAATAAAGGAAATTTGAAAAATTTAGCATTCTGAATCTGTGGAGAGAGATATTACAATAAACAGCATGGCCACTATATCCACATGACACAGGTTCAAATCCCAGCTATACCACTTAGTGCTTGTACAGGCTTGGACAATTTGCTTAGCTTGTCTCTATTCCTCAATCTTCTCATCTGTAATAATTTCTACCTTATAGGTTATCATAAGGATTAAGTCAGTTAATTCATGTAAAATGATCAGAAATTACCCAGCATATTGGGCCCTTAATAAAAGTTGGCCAAAATGATAGTAGTAATAATGGGTTAGAAAGTAAACAACAAAAATTTTAAAAACTCACAGACTCTATGAAAAAGAAAAAAACACTGAACAAGAAAGGAAATGCAATCACAGCTCTTGGTTTTATAGAACAATTACTTATTGATGACAATACAGTAACACTTCACTTAACGATCAGGGCATGTTCTGAGAAACGCACTGTTAGGCCATTGTATCATGCAAACATCACAGAGTGTACTCCCACAAACCTGGAATGTATCATCCACTACATGCCGAGGCTATGCAGTCTGCCCTATTATTTCTAGGATACAAATCTGCATAGCACATTACTGTACTAAATACTGTAGGAAACTGGAACACAATACTAACTGTGAATCTAAACACATCTTAATATGGAAAATGTACAGAAAAATACTTGTTTATAAAATATAAAAGATGGTACATCTGTTTACAGGGCACTCACCATGAATGGAGCTTGCAGGACTGCAAGTTGCTCTGGGTTTTTGTTTGTTTGTTTGTTTGTTTGTTTTTTTAATCAGCAAATCATCTTCTAACAAGCTTCTGAGTTCTGTTAACTAAAACGTATGGACTAAAATGACTGTCTAAACCACTTAATCCATATGGAGGAATCAGAATTAAAATAATGCTTTTTTTTTTTTAATATACAAGATCAGATTCTAGGCTTTGCCAGAATCTAATCCTACGTATCAGATAACTTGGGTTGTTTTTTTTAACCAACTATTATAAAATATTGAGTAGCTACATCTAATATATTACTGATTTTAATTTTTTTTCTTGTGATTATATATTTTGGGCATGTTATTGTTTATCTCTTTAACAGTTTGGAAACTAAAACAACACGAAAGTAAACATTGCTGTCTTCTGTGTTGTTTTTGTAGAGACAGACTCTGTGTGGATCAGGCTGGTCTCAAAGGCCTAGCTCAAGTGATCCTCCTGCCTCAGCCTCCCACAGTGCTGGGATTACAGGTGTGAGCCACTGCACCTGACCCTACAGTTGTCTTCTGAAAGAAAGCCATCAGTCTGGCCTCAATGTAGTCTTTCTTTATGTTAAACTGTATCAGTACATCAAGTACTCTATATAAATACTGAGATTCATCATCTATTATAACATTTCATCCATTATTAAGAATATACAGACCACAAGAGCTAGACCTCAGACATGATTAACCCAGCATTCCCATTCACAGATGGAGACTGAGAACTAGAACACAAGTTTCTCCCAGTGCCAGAGCTACAGAACAATGGAGCCAGGGTCAGAATGCAGTTCTGGTCAGCACTATCCTCCCTAAATTTCACCTGGTTCATAGACCCATTATTTTCCAACATAAAAACTGGAATAAATGTGTGGAAATTTCAGTGGAAAATTAGGGCTGTAAATATTCACAATGTGTTCAAAAATGAAACTGGTTGTCTTAATGGCATTAACTTAAAGGTGATTTCTTGCTTAGATAATTTTACAATAAAAAGAGAGAAAATAGTTATTGCTCTCCATGGGGATTACTGCTGTTGTCACCTTACAAAAAGTAATTCAAGATACATCATTTGAATACTGTTTAAGAATGTTTGAATTTGTGTCCAGTAAAAGGAGCATTTGGTCAAATCAGCAAAGGCATTTAAGAAGCCAACTGAGGGTATGGAATTAATCCTTAAAGAAGAGAGATTCTGCCAAGAACGAGTTAGTCTGAACTCTTCTGTAGCCAGTATGAGGCACAACAACAATGGCAATGGAGAAAATGCAATTACCACTTAAATTACCACCTAACAAGTAAAAATCCACAATTAGCCAAGATAGATAAGAGACATAAAAAGTCATCTAAGGGAACAAATTGGCCCCCAAATCTAAAAACACTTAACACTGACCTGATTTCAGATACTAAGATTTTTTTTTTAATTTAGTTTTACTTATGTTTTTATTATACTTTAAGTTCTGGGATACATGTGCAGAATGTGCAGGTTTATTACACAGGTATACACACGCCATGGTGGTTTGCTGCACCCATCAACCCATTGTCTACATTAGGTATTTCTCCTGATGCTATCCCTTCCCTAGCCTCCATCCCACAACAGGCTCTGGTATGTGATGTTCCCCTCCCTGTGTCCATATGTTCTCATTGTTCAATGCCCACTTAGGAGTGAGAACATGTGGTATTTGGTTTTGTTCCTGTGTTAGTTTGCTGAGACTGATGGTTTCCAGCTTCATCCATGTCCCTGCAAAGGACATGAACTCATCCTTCTTAAGACACTAAGATATTTTAAGAAGGGGTGCATTGAGGGTGCTTAATAAAAAATGGAAGATTAAAAGCAGAGGCAGTGGCTCCAAGGCACAGTCGAAAGTGTTCACTCAAGCCTTGTCTAGGGAGAAAGTAAACTTGACTTAAGAAATGTGCTGGCCTGAGGATGCAATTAACCCAACCTTTTACAGATCATTCATCAATTTTTAACTTAGCCCAACCCAACTGTTTCAACCCAGGAGGCCTTGATATTTTATCTAGATTTTGCTGATTATTTCAGAGAAGCAACACTATGTACCCTGAAGTTATAAATTTATTCAAACACCGAGGCAGACAATCCTATTGTAAATCAATGTTTTCCAAACTCTGGCCTCAGTTACCGAGAAAAGATTTACCAGCTCACAGCATTGTCCTTTTCCACTGCACAATTAGAACATAGTGAATCAGGACCAATCACAGAATATGGACAGACAAGAGCAAATAAAAAGCAAGAACTGCCTTCATGCTCAGTGATACAACTTAAATAGGTAATCATCTAAGAATAGACGGCTTGACTCCCATGTCAGTTCATTTTTAATGTTGTGTTAAATATTCTATTACCTATGCTTAAGGCACAATTAGCAACTTGAAATATCTAATGGTTATAAATCTGAAAAAAAAAATTTCCCAGAGAAAAACAGAATGAGGAAGGGAGGAAGAGAAGAGGAAAGAAAGAAATTAGAATTAAAATAATGCCTTTTTTAAAAATACACAAGATTACATTCTAGGCCTTGCCAGAATCTAATCCTATGTATCAGATAACTTGGGTTTTTTTTTTAACCAATTATTTTCTTTAACTTGACATTATTAGAAAAGAATGTCAAGTAATAAATGTAAAAAGAATGATAGAAATCTTAGAAAGTACCACTTTGCTATCATCACAGAGGTGGCTGATTCAGGTGGAAGTTGTCATTGGGTATTGGTGGAGGGAGATTTGATAAAGAATGAGATGTTAGCAAAACCTCGGTAAACCTCCCCACAAAATACTAATCAATTACAAAGAGGAAAATAGTAAACATAATGTGTAATCCTGGCATACACCAACATGACCAGGTGATCTAGACTATCACCACCAACTGGCAAGCCACATCGGGACCTTGAGCCTTTGATGCAACGCTCTTAGAGGAACACAGCATCATTTTGTGCATTCCACCAAGAATGCATTAACTGAGCCCAGTCATGAGGAAACGCCAGAAAGATCCTACATTCTGCTTAATTAGAGGTCTATACGCTTTAAAACTGTCAAGGACACAAAAGACAGAGAAAGACTAAGGAACTTTTCCAGAATGAAGAAGTTCAAAGAGACATGAAAATTAAATGAAGTATGTATTTCTGGGCAGGATCTTGGACCAGAAAGGAAAAAGGCCTATTGTTGAGTTCACAGTGATGACATTATAAACTGAATGACAGTGTTGTGCCAATGCTTGTTTCCTGATTTGGAGTGTTGTATATACTAGTTACATAGAAGAATATCCTTGTTTGGGGAAAAAAGCATACTGAGGCACTTAGAGGTGATAGGACATGTAGTCTGCAGCTTGATCTCATGAGATTAAAGAACAGACTAAAGATACACACACACACACACACACACACACACACAGTACACACACAAGACAAACACAGTAAAATGTTGACAACTGGGAATACAGGAATGCTTTGTTCAACTTGGCAACCTTTCCATGTTTGAAATCATTTTGAAATTATTTTAAAAATTAATCCATTGGGAAAACATATATTATAACCTATGCCATATATTTAATTGAAGAGAAGGATATCAATATGAAATTAGCCAAATTTTTTAGACACGAACATTTAATAATATGGAAAGTTAGCAATCTACTTGCTACAAATCTGCTTTAAATGATACAATGCTTTACTCCTTGTAAAAGTTACTACATCTCTGGCCTACCAATCAGATTCTTTCTTGAGAAGTTTGAATGAAGACAAAAAGAGTCCTTTGGTTAATGGCATCATAAGCAGCAAAGGTGAGAACAGGTTATCATGGAGTCCCTACGAATTCTGTTCTATGAAACCTGTGAGTTTCTCGTCAATGGGATTCAGAGCTTTGCAACGGCAGGAAGTTGCTCCCAATTTCTGTACTGTTACATCCTGATGTATCTCACTCAACTGTAAAGTACTCTGTAAACAGCATGCCACCAATAGTCAAATACCAAAGGGGGCTACTATTCCTTATAGAGAGTCCATAATACATGTTCAGAAAGATGTACAAAATATTCATTTAACAATAAGTAAACGAACAAGTAAAACATCATAATCATAAAACAGAACTAATCTGTAGTGGTTAAAACAAGTAACTTTCACTCACATCAAAGGATGCTGCCTCAGAAAAGTGGGTTATGCAATGATACAATATGCATCATTTACGTAAATTTTTAAAACTAATAAAACAATTCATATTTAATTCATAAACATAATAGGCAGAAGTATAAGAAACAGACTAGAAGGAGAGGCACTGAATCCATTATGAGTGTTTGAATGTAGACTAGAAGAGGGGAATCAAACTGGAAATGGACCAAGTGAATTTTATCTATAATGTTTCATTTCCTTTACAAAAAAAAAAAAAACAGACCTAAAGTAGCAAAATATTAGTGATTTTTTACTCTGGATGGGGTACAAGATCCTTGTTATATAATTATGTTGTTATAAAGGGGCTTACTCATAATAACAACCTACTGAATCATTTCTAGGCCATGTAATTTAACACAAAATAATGGCACATGCCTAGGGTCTAAAGTTAGTCCTGACTGTAGAGTTAAAAATTGTGAACTGACATGAGCTAGCAGAAACTTCAAGTTGAGTAGAATTCAGTTCCTGCAGTATCTGATGTGAGATTTTTAAATGAATGTAATTGTGTTAAATGATTTGAAACTTTGCAAACTATTGTTAATTTTTTCAAAGTAATTTTTAAAATTAAAATGAAGCATTACTCATCCACAGCTTTTTTTCTGAAAATAATTGAATAAGTATTTAATTGACATGCTCAGTCTCCACAATGGCAAGCTAATTTTTAAAAAACTGTCCAGCAAATATAAAGAGAGGCCTCTTAAAATACTAGAGCAAGAGGCATGATTGGCCCCTACTTAATTTTATTACCTATATAAACTACCATACTGCGCTCACCAAGTACAGAATCAACCTATCCATAAGCATGTAGAGGCAAGTGCTATGTGGCCACCCCAGTTTACCCTTTATTGGAAGGCATCAGTTCATATAAATAATCACCCATCACTATCTTATTACTACAAGGGACTTAAAGGACTATAATAAATGATCCTTGACCTAGGATCTTATCACCTGCTATGGCTTGAATGTTTGTACTCTCCAAAACTCATGTTGAAATTTTATTGCCACTGTATAAGTATTAAGAAGTTGGACCTTTGAGAAGTAAATAGGTCATCAGGGCTCCACCCTCAGGGCTGGGATTGGTGCTATCAAGAGAGGGCAAGTTTGCCTGCCCCTCTTGTTCTCTCTGTTGTCTTTCTGCCGTGTGATGACACAGCAAGAAGGCCCTTCCAAGATGCCAGCACCTTGATATTAGAATCCCTAGCCTCTAGAACTGTGAGCCAATAAATTTCTGTTCATTATAAATTACCCGGTCTCAGGTATTCTAACAGCACAAAACAGACTAATACTTCACTTACTTGGAGAGATTAAAAACACATAAAAATAATTGCGTGCTAAGTGACAACAGTGATTATAAGGGCAACCAGTAATTAAGTAAAGAAAAAGTTCATGGTGGAAACATGGATGAGAGAAAACTGGCAGAGAAGACAGTGAGGAAATTCCAGATAGCAGGAAGCATAAAAGACATATACAGAGGCAGAAATGAATACAAGTGATAGAAGACAGGAGTTGAGCCTGATACACACAAGCAAGTTTAGGGGATGTGATGGGCAATATGGTTGGACAGGTAGAACTGTAGAATTTGGACCAAATACTAAGCATATGGGAAGTCTTTGGTTTTTAAGATGGGGTCTGACTTGAACATAGGGTTTGACCTGATGATAGTAGGAAAGTAGGATAACACAATCTTCTAAGGGCTCACCACATCACTGACGGTAAAATCAAAGTCATAGAATTACTATATGATCCAGCAATTCCAATTCTCAATAGATACCCAAAAGAAAAGATAACTTGCACATCCACGTTTATAGCAGCATTTTTCTCAATAGACAAACACTGGAAGCAACTTGCATGTCAAAAGCAATGAATAGATTAACAAAATGTGGGCACACACATACAATTGAATATTGGTCCATCTTTAAAAGGAAAAAAATTCTGGATGTATGCTATAACACAGATGAATGTTAAGGACAGTATGATAAATGAAATAAAGCAATCACAGAAAAATAAATATTGTAAGATTCCACTTATATGAGCTATCTAGAATAGTCAAATTCATAGAGGAATAAAGTAGAATGGTGCTTATCAGGAGCTGCGGGGTGGGAGAAATGGGGAATCATTGTTTAAGAGGAACAGGATTCAAGTTTGGGATGCTGAAAAGGTTCTGGAGGGGGGACAGTGGTGGTGGTTGCACAACTTTTTTTTTTTCTGAGACAGATTCTCACTCTGTCACCCAGGCTGGAGTGCAGTGGCACGATCTCGGCTCACTGCAACCTCTGCCTCCTGGGTTCAAGCGATTCTCCTGCCTTAGCCTCCTGAGTAGCTGGGATTACAGGCAAGTGCCACCACACCCAGGAATTTTTTTTGTATTTTTAGTAGAGATGCAGTTTCACCATGTTGGCCAGGCTGATCACGACCTCAAATGATTCACCAGCCTCGGCCTTCCAAAGTGCTGGGATTATAGGCATAAGCCACCACACCCGGCCACAGAACATTTTGAATGAACTTAATATCATCTAATCGTACATTCAAAAATGGTAAAAATGGTAAGTTTATGTTATGTATTTTTACCTCAATTTAAAAAACAAGTTAAAAGATGTCACCTTTTTATGAGCTCTTCCTAACCACTTCATTTTAAATTGCAAACTTCCTTCCTAACTTCTTCCCAATCCAGCACTTCTTACCATGATTCCTCCTCTGCCATTTTTTTTATTTGCTAACACCAAACATAGATATTTCTTGACTTACTTAGTTTGCCGTTCGCTCTCCTAGAATGTAAGCTCTCAAGGGGGCAGGCAGCTGCTTGTTTGAATCCCCAGTGCCTACTACAGTGCCTGGCATATAATAAGCATTCAATAAACATTTGCTGCATACATTGTTTCTGTTATGCCAGAAGGACTGGAGTTGAAAGAGGTTAGAACCAAAATTAGCCACTCTTAGGCTATGGCTGGAATCCAAGAATAAGACAGCAAGGCTGGGGATGTGGAATACCAGTTATGAGAGAGAAGAAAGTCCCAACCTAAAAGACGCTTCCCCAAAAATAATCTATAAGAATTTGGAAACAGGTTGGGAAAAAATGAAACAGAAAAATGTGTCAGGATGGACTTTATTTTGAGACAAGAAGAATGACAGCACTAATAAGATAAATGAGGACAGGGAACCAGTTTTAAGAAAATATAAACCGGCCAAGAGCAGTGGCTCACGCCTCTAATCCCAGCACTTTGGGAGGCTGAGGTGGGTGGATCACCTAAGGTCAGGAGATTGAGACCAGCCTGGCCAACATGGTGAAACCCCGTCTCTACTAAAAATACAAAAATTAGCTGGGTGTGGTGGCACATGCCACTAATCCCAGATACTTGGGAGGCTGAGGTAGGAGAATCACTTGAACCCAGGAGGCGGAGGTTGCAGTGAGCCAAGATAGCACCACTGCACTCCAGCCTGGCAACAGAGTGAGACTCCATCTTGGGAAAAAAAAAAAAAGAAAAGAAAAAATATAAACCAACACAGAGCAGACACGTCAAGCTAGAGCTAAGGATCTGTGATCCAAGGATGGTTTAAACCAAAGGAATAACAAATTCACCAAAGGAGGATGTAATTTAAAAGAAAAAGGGGCAAAGGGTTGTGGGCATAATCTGGGTGAACACTGTGAACCTAAAATAAAATTCTAAGCCCCTAACACTGAACGGACCTACTGATGGCCAAGTGGACCCCAGAGTAAGCTTGGAAACTGAATTCTCAGTGGTTGGTTGCTATCAGTGGTAGAGTCTTTTGAAAGGGCTGGTTTCTGCTTAGCCTTTAGGGAAGAAAGTAAAGGAGCGAGGAAGAGATGAAGCAATGGAGGGAGGAAGGAAGAAAAGAAGGAAGGGAGGGAGAGAGGAAGCTAGCCCAGGAGGATTTAAATCTTAATTGGCCAAAATGGGGAAAGTCTGACATGTCTAAACTAGTTTATTTGTGAGCACAATTAGAACAGAGAGGGTTTCAGACCTCTCAAAAGCAGTGGAAGGCCTTTTCTCATTGGTATTCCGAGAGCTCTAAACACAGTCAGGACTCTGATAGCCTCCTTCAAGGAGACAAACTCAAAGCTCAAAGAATCCAATCTGAAACTTGACCAGCGTATTCAAAATCTTGAGAGCCTCCCTCAGTTAGATTCTAACCATGAAATAGAGAAAGACACCTCATCTCCTGTCCCTGCTACTGCCCCTTCTAGGCTGGCCATATCCTCTCCTGCTCTGCTGTCTTCCACTTTTTCTGAGCTTCCTTTCTTCTCCTCTTCTGTCCCCGAGCAGCCCCGTTCCTTTTACCCTCCCTTGAAACTTCTTATTGCTCCTTTTCAAGCTGCATTAAATACCAGCACCAGGGGGAAAGCGGAGACCTATTCCTTTCCTCCTTGTTCTAAAACTGATCTCATGTCTATTATCAAAAACTTCCCAAACCCCAAGACAAACTCACTTGAATCTGAAAAATATTTTAGTTTAATTATAAAGGTCTATCAGCCAGGCCTTCCCAATGTTTATAAGCAGCTTTTAATGTTGGTGGGAAATATTTTAGCTAAAGAATGGTTGAATCAGTTAGGCCAGACATACCTGGACACTGACCTTGTGATTACAGGAGAAGAAGCCTTTTTAAAAGGCTGAGGAAGTGATTACAGAGCTGATTAAGACTATCTTAGTTAATTTTGCCACATCAGGTCAATTGTAAGGCTATTCAAAGATGTATTCAGAAAAGGGATGAGCCAGTCTTTGATTTTCTCAATTGATTCGAAAAAACTGTCAGAATTTAGGCATCAAGGATTTAGACAATCATAGCCAAGTGTATCAATTTGCTTTCTCTTTCAGGGCTCAAAGAGACCCTCAGAACTCTCGTTCAACAAGATGCTGACTGGACCTCTAGAAGGCCTTGTGAATTGGCATCCATATCTGACTACCTCTCAAAAAGAACAGAAAAAGAGAAAGATATTCAGGCAGTGAGGACATTCAAAGGTCAGACAGAAACTGCAAAACTAATGGCCCTACACATTAAGCAGCTCAGAGGCCTTCTGCCAAACAGTAGGCCCCAACTAAGGGGCAAAAGACACAACAGTACCTGATACAAAAGAATGGTGTTTATTATTTTTGCAAGGAAGCTGATCACTTTAAATGAAATTGTAATAAATATAAAAAGTAGCTCCTGTAATAAATACAAAAAAATAGCTCCTAAATATAATCCTGATTGAGCTAGAAGAAACCAATTATTTCCCCAAAGCAGACTGACATCAGACCAGTTCCTTCTTTCATTATAAGAATAGGGGTGTTGAAGATGGCCAATTAGGAGCAGCTCAGGATTGCAGCTCCCAGTGAAAGCGCAGAGGGTGAGTGGACGTCACATTTCCAGATGGATTTTTGTTGCCCACAGACCAGGAGATTCCCAGGTGGAGGAGCCCCACGGGTCACCAGAGCAGCTGGTTTGGCCGACACAGCTGTTTTGCCAGCGCCCTGGCATGGCGGTTCTCCGTACAAAATACACGGGTCCGAGTGCTGTTGTAGCTGGCGATTGGAGCTCTGCGAAGGCACAGTAACCCATTCATCTGATTAAAAAGAGGACTGAAACAGGGACCCAGGCCAGGAGATTCCCGGGCAAAAAAGTGCTACAAGTCTCAGCACTGCTGTTTCAGCCAGTGCAGTGGGTCGCTGCATGAGAAATCACACAGATCCCACTGCCTTTTTAACAGGTGACTGCAACACCTGGGAGACGGTTGACTGTTCAACTAAAAAAAAGGCTCTGAGGCAGGGAGCCAGGTGATCAGGCTCGGCTGGTCCCACCCCCACAAAAAAACAGCTATCAGAAACGCTCTGGATTCAGAGTTTCACAGCAAGCACAGCTGAACCCGGGATGGTCCAGTTCTGTGGGGGAGGGGCGTCCACCATTAAACGAGGCAGTCCACCACCACGGAGGTAGTTTGCCACTGCCAAGGCAGCCCGCAATTGCCGAGGCAGTTCTAACTACACCCGTATAAACAGGACTGCAGGGAAGTTCACAGGGCAGCTGGGCGGAGCACATGGCAGCTGGGCGGAGCACATGGCAGCTGGGCGGAGCCCACAGCAGCTCAGCAAAGCCTCTGCAGGCAGACAGTGAGTAGGCTGCCTCCTCGCTGGGAAGGGTAGCCCTGAAAAAAACGCAGCAGCACAATGGAAACTCATAAATAAAGCCCTAACTTCCCGGGACAGAGCACCCGGGGAAAAAAGGGGGTTTGAGTTCTGCTGCAGCAGAATAAACGTACCTGCCCAGCAGCTCGGAATGAACAATGGAGCTCACAGCTCAGCACTTGAGCTCCTATAAAGGACAGACTGTCTTCTCAAGCAGCTCCCTGATCCCCATATATCCAGTCACCTCATAAAGGAGAGCTCAGACTGACATTTGGCGGGTATCCTTCAGAGACAAAGATAACAGAAGAAGAAACTGGCAGCAACCCTTACTGTTCTGGAGATGCTGCAGGTGATCCCCAGGCAAGCAGGGCCTGGAGTGGACCTCAGCAGTCCTACAGCAGAGGGGCCTTACTGTTAGAAGGAAAACTAAGAAACAGAAAGAAATAACTTCATCATGAACAAACTGGACATCCACTCAGAGACCCAATCTGAAAGTCAACAACTACAAAGACGACAGGTGGATAAAAACACAAAGATGGCAAGAAACCAGTGGAAAAAGGATGAAAATACCTGAAACCAGAACACCTCTCCTCCTACAAGGGATCACAACTCCTCACCAGGAAGGGAACAAGGCTGGATGGAGAATTGAATGTGATGAATTGACAGAATCAGGCTTCAGAAGGTGGGTAATAAGAAACTTCTGTGAACTAAAAGAACATGTTCTAATGCAATGCAAAGAAAATAAGAACCTAGAAAAAAGATTTGATGAAATGCTAACAAGAATAAACAACTTAGAGAGGAATATAAGTGAATTGATGGAGCTGAAAAACACAACACGAGAACTTCACAAAGCATACACAAGCTTCAACAGCCAAATTGACCAAGCAGAAGAAAGGATTTCAGAGGTCGAAGATCAACTCAATGATATAAAACGAGAAGGCAAGATTAGGGAAAAAAGGGAAAAAAGGAATGAACAAAGTCTCCAAGAAATATGGGACTATGTGAAAAGACCTAATCTACGTTTGATAGGTGTACCTGAATGTGACAGAGAGAATGAATCCAAGCTGGAAAATACTCTTCAGGATATTATCCAGGAAAACTTCGCCAACCTAGCAAGGCAGGCCAATATTCAAGTCCAGGAAATACAGAGAACACCACAAAGATATTCCTCAAGAAGAGCAACCCCAAGGCACATAATCGTCAGATTCACAAGGGTTGAAATGAAGGAGAAAATACTAAGGGCAGCCAGACAGAAAGGTCGGGTCACCCACAAAGGGAAGCCCATCAGACTCACAGCAGATCTCTCAGCAGAAACCCTACAAGCCAGAAGAGAGTGGGGGCCAATATTCAACAACAGTAAAGAAAAGAACTTTCAACCCAGAATTTCATATCCAGCCAAACTAAGCTTCATAAGTGAAGGAAAAATAAAATCCTTTGCAAACAAGCAAGTACTCAGAGATTTCATCACCACCAGGCCTGCTTTACAAGAGCTCCTGAAAGAGGCACTAAACGTAGAAAGGAACAACCAGTAAGAGCCACTCCAAAAACATACCAAATGGTAAAGAGCATCAACACAATGAAGAAACTGCATCAACTAACAGGCAAAACAGCCAGCTAGCATCAAAATGGCAAGATCAAATTCACACATAACAATATTAACCCTAAATGTAAATGGGCTAAATGCCCCAATCAAAAGACACAGACTGGCAAATTGGATAAAAAGCCAAAACCCATCGGTGTGCTGTATCCAGGAAACACATCTCACATGCAAGGATACACAACGGCTCAAAATAAACGGATGGAGAAAAATTTACCAAGCAAATGGAGAGCAAAAAAAAAGCAGGAGTTGCGATTCTCACCTCTGATAAAATAGACTTTAAACCAACAAAGATCAAAAGAGACAAAGAAGGGCATTACATAATGGTAAAAGGATCAATGCAACAAGAAGAGCTAATGATCCTAAATATATACCACCCAATACAGGAGCACCCAGATACATAAGGCAAGTTCTTAATGACTTACAAAGAGACTTATACTCCAACACAGTAATAGTGGGAGACTTTAACACTCCATTGTAAATATTAGACAGATCAACGAGACAGAAAATTAACAAGGATATCCAGGACTTGAACTCAGACCTGGACCAAGCAAACCTAACAGACATTTACCGAACTCTCCACCCCAAATCCACAGAATATTCATTCTTCTCAGCATCACATCATACCTACTCTAAAATTGACCACCTAATTGGAAGTAAATCACTCCTCAGCAAATGCAAGACAATGAAAATCATAACAAACAGTCTCTCAGACCACAATGCAATCAAGTTAGAATTCAGAAACTAACTCAACCACACAACTTCATGGAAACAGAACAACTGGCTCTTGAATGTTGACTGGATAAACAATGAAATGAAGGCAGAAATAAAGATGTTCTTCAAAACCAATGAGTACGAACACACAACATACCAGAATCTCTTGGACACAGTTAAAGCAGTCTCTAGAGGAAAACATACAGCAATAAATGCCCACATGAGAAGCAAGGAGAGATCTAAAATTAACACTCTATTGTCAACATTGAAAGAGCTAGAGGAGCAAGATAAAAAAAAACCAAAACCTAGCAGAAGACAAGAAATAACTAAGATCAGAGCAGAATTGAAGGAGACAGAGACACAAAAAACCCTTCAAAAAATGAACAAATCCAGGAGCTGGTTTTTTGAAAAGATCAACAAAATACACCACTAGCCAGATTAATAAAAAAGAAAAGAGAGACTAATCAAATAGATGCAATAAAAAACGATAAAGGGGATATCACCACAGATTCCACAGAAATTCAAACCACCATCAGAGATTATTACAAACAACTCTATGCACATAAACTAGTAAACCTAGAAGAAATGGATAAATTCCTGAACACTTGCATCCTCCCAAGTCTAAACCAGAAAGAAGTTGAAACCCTTAATAGACCAATAACAAGGTCTGAAGTGCAGGTGGCAATTAAGAACCCACCACCCAAAAAAAGCTCAGGTCCAGATGGTTTCACAGCTGAATTCTACCAGACATACAAAGAGGAGCTGGTACCATTCCTTCTGAAACTATTCCAAACAA
>PVKV010030665.1:0-22002 GCA_004027835.1 Alouatta palliata
CGTCTCTACTAAAAATACAAAAATTAGCTGGGCATGGTGGCACGTGTCTGTAGTCCCAGCTACTCGGGAGGCTGAGGCAGGAGAATTGCTTGAACTCAGGAGGCGGAGGTTGCGGTGAGCCGAGATCGCGCCATTGCACTCCAGCCTGGGCAACAAGAGCGAAACTCCGTCTCAAAAAAAAAAAAAAAAAAAAAAAAAACAAAAAACAATTAGCCAGGTGTATTGGTATGCGCCTGTAATCTCAGCTACTCGAGAGGCTGAGGCAAGAGAATTGTGTGAACCTGGGAGGCAGAGGTTGCAGTGAGCCGAGATCATGCCATTGCACTCCAGCCCAGGTGACAGTGCGAGACTTTGTCTCAAAAAAAAAAAAGACCCCAGTTTGTCTGAGGAGCCCCACACGTCTTTTTTTTTTTTTTTATTTTTATTTTTAGATGGGGTTTCACCATATTGGTCAGGCTGGTCTTGAACTCCCGACCTCAGGTGATCCGCCCGCCTTGGCTCCAAAGTGCTTGGATTACAGGCATGAGCCACCACGCCCCGCCCGTCTTATTTTATTTTTAATTATTTTTGAAATAGGGTCTCACTCTGTCGCCCAGGCTGCATGCTATGGTACAGTCTTGGCTCACTGCAATCTCCACCTCCCAGGCCCAGGCGGTCCTCCCACCTCAGTCTCCCGATTAATTGGGATTCCAGGCACACACACCACAATGATAATTTTTGTAGTTTTTGTAGAGACGGGGTCTGTGCTGCCCAGGCTGGTCTTGAATGCCTGGTCTCAAGCAGTCCTCCTGCTTCAGCCTCCCAAAGTGCTGGGATGACAGGTGCCAGGCCTCACCACATCTTATTGGATGCAGGTCACGTGTCCCTAGGAAGGGAAAAATATCAGTGGAGGGAAAGGTTAGAGCTGTGGGGCCTGTCAGCCCTTTGGCTCAGAGGGGCAGCCCCACCTGAGTCCAGAGTAAGTGGAAAGACCAGCCCCTCTGGCAGCTTGGTTGCTGGGGACACTGCCCTCTAACAACAGGACCAAGGGAGGAAGGCTGCCCATCCTCACCTGCCCATTTTGCCCCCCACAACCCCTCCTCTGAGTTCCGAGGCCCCATCTTGTTGGCAGCCTTGTTGCTAAGGGGGGCTGCTCCTTAGCAACGAGGCCTCGCCAGGCCAGACCAGACCAAGAAGCCTGAAGCAGTACCTGGCTGGTTTCCCCTCCCCCACAGCCCCATCCCAGCAGCTGCCTGGTTGCTAAGGAGGCCTTCTCCCTAGCAACCACACCTAGCCAGGCTTCAGGACCCAAGGCCTTCTGCCCACTGGAGGACCACCCTCTGGGTCCCCGATGCCCCACCCCCTTGTGGCCCAGTTGCTAGGGGTAGATGCACCTTAGCAACAGGCCCTAGGTCTGGACTGGCGCCTCACATTGGAGCCTGGTTGCTAGGGGAGGTAACTCCTTCCCAACAGGCCTCACGAGGCCTGATGATTCCTTGAATCCACCTGAAGGTACCCAAATCAGGAGAACCTGCCTTTTGAAGCCGCACTTGTGAATTTTTCTAAAGGGGCTCAAAAGTTTGGGGTTTATTGCAGCCAGATGCAGTGGCTCATGCCTGTAATCCCAGAACTTTGGGAGGCCAAGGCAAGTGGATCACCTGAGATCAGGAGTTCGAGATCAGCCTGGCCAACGTAGTGAAACCCCATCTCTACTCAAAATACAAAAATTAGCCAGGTGTGGTGATGTGCGCTGTAATCTCAGCTACTTGGGAGGCTGAGGCAGGAGAATTGCTTGAACCCAGGAGGTGGAGGTTGCAGTGAGCTGAGATTGCATCACAGCGCTCCAGCCTGGAGACACAGCAAGACTCTGTCTCAAAAAAAAAAAAGTTTGGAGTTTACTTTTGGAGGAAAGCCCGCCTACCCAGTGCCCATAGAAATTTCCCTGGGAGCAAGAGGTAGCAAGGCCTCCCCAAGCCCGACAGCTCCCTGTACCCCCTTGTCCTTAGACTGGAGGCCTTGGATTGCAAACAGGGCTGTATCTTAGTAACAGGTCAAACAGGAGTTCTAGATTCTTAGTTATGTTTTTTGGGGGGGGTCCTTAAATTCCTCATTTGTTTTTTGTTGTTTTTGAAATGAGGTCTTGCTCTATGGCCCAGGCTGGAGTGCAGTGGCACAATCACGGCTCACTGCAGCTCAAGTGATCCTTCCACCTGAGCCTCCTGAATAGCTGGGATTATAGGAAGGCCCAGTTAATTAAAACAAATTTTTTTTGTAGAGATGGGGTCTCACTGTGTTGTCCAGGCTGCTCTCGAACTCCTGAGCTCAAGTGATTCTCCTGCCTTGGCCTCCAAAGTGCTGGGATTACAAGCGTGAGCCACTATGCCTTGCCAATTCTTCCATTGTTGAATGAATTTTTTCCAGCTTTCTGGTAAATTCAGAAACGTTCCTGTCGATTCTGTTCTTCCTTCAGAGTTGAGACCTTGCCAATCCATGGCCTGGTTGGTAAAAAGGAACTGCATTCCAGAGTGGACAATTACCAGAGAAAACACTGGAACCTCCCCCTACTGGCGCCCCACCAGTTAAATTTGCAATGTTTTTGCATTTTATTTTTTGTATTTGTTTTTTATTTTCCTTTTTCTTTTTTGAAATGGAGTTTTGCTCTGTCACCCAGGCTAGAGTGCAGTGGCACAATCCTAGCTCACTGCAGCCTCTGACTCCTGGGTTCAGGTACATGCTGCCAGGCCCCGCTAAACCTTTTTTTTTTTTTGAGACAGAGTCTCACTCTGTTGCCCAGGCTTGGGTTCGGTTCTGTAATCCCGGCGCACTGTAGCCTCCACCTCTCAGGTTCAAGTGATTCTCGTGCCTCAACCTCCCGAGTAGCTGGGATTACAGGTATGCGCCATCACACCTGGCTAATTTTTGTATTTTTAGTGGAAATGGAGTTTCACCATGTTGGCCAGGCTGGTCTTGAACTCCTGGTCTCAGGTAGTTCACCCGCCTTGGCCTCTCAAAATGCTGAGATTACAGGTGTGAACCACCGGCCTCAGCCAGGCCCAGTTAATTTTTGTATTTTTTTTTTTTTTTGAGATGGAGTCTTGCTCTGTTGCCCAGGCTGAAGTGCAGTGGCACAAACTCAGCTCACTGCAACCTCTACCTCCCGGATTCAAGCGATTTTCTGCCTTAGCCTACCAAGTAGCTGGGATTACAGGTGCCTGCCACCACGCCCAGCTAACTTTTTTGTATTTTTAGTAGAGATGGGGTTTCACCATCTTGGCCAGGCTGGTCTTGAACTCTTGACCTCGTGATTCACCCACCTCGGCCTCCCAAAGTGTTGGGATTACAGGCATGAGCCACTGCTCTTGATCTTTTTTTTTTTTGAAACAGAGTCTTGCTCTGTTTCACAGGCTAGAGGGCAGTGTCAAGGCCTCAGCTCTCTGAAACCTCCACCTTCCAGGTTCAAGTAATTCTCCTGCCTCAGCTTCCTGAGTAGTTGGGATGAAAGGCATACGAACACTCGCCCGCCTGCCCAGCTGATTTTTTGTATTTTTAGTAGAGACAGGGTTTCACCATGTTGTCCAGGCTGGTCTTGAGCTCCTGACCTCAAGAGATCCACCTGCCTCGGCCTCCCAAGTGCTGGGATTACAAGCGTGAGCCACTGCATCTGGCCTGATCTCATTAAATTTTCACAGTGGGGTAGGGGTCACGGTTCCCATTTTACAGAACTGACAGTGAAGGCTCAGTGAAAGGAATGAGGTGAATTGCCTGAGGTCACAGGGCTAGGAAGGGACCGCAGCTCTGCCTGCTTCCTGGTCTGTTCTATTCCCTCAGTGGGAAGGAATTTTTATGTTGGGGTGGGTGACAGTTCCTGAGACGGTGGCTCCCCTTCCCTGCTTCCCTGCAGGGCATGGACGAGTGGATGTGGCAGGCCTGGCTGTGGGGCTGACATGTGGCATCCTGGTCATTGTCCTTGCTGGCCTGGGAGCCTTTTGGTATCTGCGTTGGCGACGGCGCCGAGGCCACCAGCCCTGTCCCCAAGAGTAAGGGGGCTTCAGTGAGGAGGGGGTGGCGGTGGAGAGTAGAGGAGGGAGGAAGGGTTGACCTAAAGAGATGTGCTAAGGGTTGGGGTCAGGTAGGCACTGAGGACACAGTCATTTGGAGAGTGAGTCTGTGAGCTGGCTTGTGTCTGGTTTTGGCGTCTGTCTCTCTGTCTGTCTAGACTGCAGTAGGATCTCGATCTGCTTTTGCTGCCGGCCCGTCTTTGTGGTACTGGGGTTACCAGTATCTGTGGGATTACCACACTGGATGTTGTATCTGGTGGGCTGTGACTGTGCAGCCTGTGGTCTCTGGGCGTCTGTGGAATGTCAGCTTCAGTGGTGACAAGTGCAGCACCTGAGTGGGGGTGGGAAATTGATGAGGAGTGCATCTGTGTTGTGTTCCTGTCTATATGGATGGGCTGAGTTCTGTCTGTTACTGTATGTGTTGGCCTGCCTCTCTGAAGGGCTTTTTTTTTTTTTTGAGACAGAGTTTCATTCTTGTGGCCCTGGCTGGAATGTAGTGGCATGATCTCTGCTCACTGCAACCTTTGCCTCCTGGATTCAAGTGATTCTCCTGCCTTAGCCTCCCGAGTAGCTGGGATTATAGGCGTGTGCCACCACACCCAGCTAATCTTATGTTTTTAGTAGAGATGGGATTTCTCTATGTTGGTCAGGCTGGTCTCGAACTCCTGACCTCAGGTAATCTGCCTACCTCGGCCTCCCAAAGTGGTGGGATTGTAGGTGCGAGACACTACTCCTGTTTTTTTTTTGTTTTGTTTTGTTTTTAAGAGACAAGTTCTCACTCTGTTGCCCAAGCTGGAGTGCAGTGGCCCATTCACAGCTCACTGTGGCCTCAATTTCCTGGGCTCAATAAATCCTTCCACCTCAGCCTCCTGAGGACCTAGAGCTATAGGTGTGCGCCATGCACTCAGCAGGGCTGTCTTTTTCTCCATTGCTCTGCCTGTATCTGGTGCACATGAGTGTGTCTGAATAAGAGTGTGTCTCTTTGGTTGCTGATTTCTGTGTCTGCCTGTGTTCAGCTGCCTGTCATTTGAGGCGCTTTTCTGTGTGTAGGGCTAGGCCGAAGGTGACCCAGGTCCACCTCCCTTCCAGCTCTGTCCCAGCGTCAGCCTCAGAGTCTCTGTCTTCTAGATCCCCTCTTTTTCTCCCAAGTCTAGGTATCTTGTAAGTTGCCTCTGCTAACTGCACTTTTGCTGTCCCCAGGGCCGGGCTCATCAGCCCTCTGAGTCCTTTGAGCCCTCTGGGCCCACCGACGCCCCTGCCTCCACCCCCACCCCCAGGCCTCCCCACCTATGAGCAGGCGCTGGCAGCCTCTGGGGTACACGACGCACCTCCACCCCCCTACAGCAGGTAAGGGGCGTGGCTTCTGCCTGGGGGCGGGGCGCAGAGGGTTGGGCACTGTTGGAGGTGGAACCTGGGCTCAGGGGCGGGACTTGAAATTTGGGCCCTATTATCTAGGGCGGGGCTTGGAGCGCAGGGGCGGAGCCCCATGCAATTGTCTAGGGGCGTGGCCTACGTTGTATGTGTGGAGCAGTATAGGAGGGTGTGGCCTGTGCCCAGAGGGTCCGGGATTGGCTGAGACGCCAAGGGCGGTCGGTCGGAGTGGTCCCGGTTGAGGGGGGAAAAAAACAGCCGGATTTTTGACTCCCTAGTGTGCCTCTCCTCTTGCAGCCTCAGGAGGCCTCACTGAAGAGCTGCTTTCCAGACCTGGCTCTCTGAACCGCGATCCTGATTCACACCGGATTCCGGAAGCCCCTAGGCCTCGTAGACGCCGAAGCTGGACTTGGAGGGGGGGATAGTGGGAATAGGGGTCGTCCGGCCCGAGGCCTGCCCTGGCACACGCGTTTCCACCGCGTATGTATATACATACGTTCTCGGCAACATGTTTCTGTGTCCTGGTCCCTTATGGGCCCCCACACTCTGCTGACCGTGAGGGCAAATCCCGCCCCCGAGGTGGGCAGACGCACTGGGAAGCTCGTACCCAGTAGCGCAGTCCCGGCTGTGCCGTCTTATATGTGAGCAGATGACCTGACCATCCCCTCCAGTGCCACAGGGTACGCACACGCAGAGCCCTGCCTGTGCACACGCATGTCTTCGTGCACTCCCCGTGTGGTACAGGGGCGCTTCGTAACCCAGGGAAAGAGTCGGGGGCACATTCGCAAGTGTGCTCAGTGCGGGCAGGCTCGCACTACACCCAAGGAGCTGGAGTTGAGCTGTTCCTCTAAATAAAAACCCTTCGGAAAGGAGACCAAATAAAGCAGAAACAATGCAAAAGAAAAAAAAAAATCTAATGACATGAATCTGATCTCCGGCGCATCAGAACTGGTTTTCTGTGCAAACGCGCCCTACACCCGCAGGCCCCGCTCAGTCTCTCTCACTCTCTCTCTTTTTTTTTTTTTTTTTTTTTGCATTTGCACGGGATTGTGGGAGGAAGCGGAGCGCAGCCAGACACCCCGCCGCCCGCCCCCCCTTCCCCTCCCCCCTCCCCCAGCCGCCTTGTGCAAAGATGGCTGCACCGTGAGCGCAGAGGAGGAGGAGGCGGCGGCGGCGGCGGCGAGAGAGCGAGCACCCATCGCCTGCACCCACCCCGGGGCCGCCCGGGACGCCCCCTCCCCCTTTTCTCTCGCTAGCGCCGGGGCAAAGGCGGAGACAGCGGGGTCCCTCCTCCCCCCTTCCCTCCTCTAGGGGGAACCCCCCTTCCCCCTTCCTTGGCTCAGCGACTGCACCCCCTCCCTTGCCCGCCCCTCCGCCCCTCCGCCCCTGCCCCCTCCCTCCCCCGCCCGGGGCCTTCCCGGGCCTTCCGCGGCTGCAAAGAAAAAAAGAGAGAGAGAAAAGGGGGGAAAAAAAAGCAGCAGCGGAGGGAGCGGCGGCGGAGGAGAGCGCGCGCGCGCCCCCTCCCTCCCTCCCTCCCTCTCCCTCCCCCTCCCCCCAATTTCCACCGCGGCCAATTCATGGACAGGAACTACCCCAGCGCCGGCTTCGGGGACCCGCTCGGCGCCGGGGCGGGATGGAGTTACGAGAGGTCAGCGAAAGCTAGGTAAGGAGCTGAGGGTGGCCTGGAGAAAGGGGCCAAGGGGTGGGAGCCCAGCCGGGCCGGGCCGGGCCCGCCCGGCGACGCGTGCATCGCAAACTCCCCTCCGGCTTGCAAGGGAGCGGCCTTCCTTGGTTTGTAACAACGCCGCCGCCCCAGTTTGCAAATTGCAAACTCCGCCAAAGCCAGCTCCGGCATGCAAAGGGAGAATTGCAGCGGGAAAATGGGGTGCAAAACAATTTCGGACGGGAAGGCCTTGGGAAGGTAGGAGGGACTGGCGAAGCAAGGCCTGGACTTCCCCCCATCCTTGGATTCCCGGCTTGGTGACCCCTCCCCCCCGCGCCCCAGGCACTGCTCTTCCAAAGGTGGGAAGAAGAGAAGAATTAGAACGCAGATCTAGGGGGCGCGAACCCCCTCTCAGGTCCTATTGTTCCGGGACTGTGCGAGGCCGCGCCGATAGGCGCCCCCCCAAGAAATTCCGCGCGCAGAGTGGGCACGGGGCCCCGCCCCCTTCCTAAGCTGAGGTTGTGTGTGTAAGGGGGGGGTCCGGCATCTGGGACACGCCCCCTTTAATGCCCCCACCCCCAAAGGCAGAGAATCCTAGTTGATGGCAAGGAGTAGAGCGTTTGCCCTCTTGAGTCCGGCCACGGACTCGGGCCGTTGCATGGGAAGAGTCGGATGTTTCCCGGGTGTGTGTTTGTGTGTATGAGCGTGGGCCCTGTGCGTGCGTGGCTGGCAGCGTGTTCACCTGTGAATCTGCCCGTTTCCTGCTGCTTCTTGGTGTGGCGCCCTCACACCTCAGCTGACCCTAAGCACCTCCCCCCAACACACCTGGGTTTCCCACCAGGGCATAACCCCAAGTGTGTCAGGATTTTCCGTGTGGGACTCCTCCGTCTATATCTTTTCTTTCCCACGGGTGAGTTGGATACCCGTTTGCACATATACCTGGCATTGCACGGGCCCAGGCATTTGCACCTCAACCCCCGGGGGTGGACGATGTTCTTGTTCACACTTGTACCTGGTACTTTCCCCGGGTCTTATTCCTTCTTCTCTCCACCCCGCCACCGCTGCTGCTTGGGGACCGATTTGCCTCCTGCTCCTAACTTGTTTTGCATCGCCCCACGAAGTTCAAGGCCTGTGTTCCCATGTGTCTACGCAACAGGGGGCGTCCATGTGCAGCTCTGGGGTTGGCCCTACGGCCTGTGTTGCCAGCACGGGGGCTGGAGGGGGGGTGGTTGGTGGGGTCGACGGGGGAGGGCTCACATTTGCAGCTCAAGACACTTCCTCTGTCTTGGACCCTCTTCTGTGTGTTAGTCTCGTCTCTGAGCATGCCTGTTTGTAAACGTGACTATCCGGGGTCTGGAGTGGGGGCCATTTCTGTGGCTCTTTAGTTGGGCACCCCGATTCTCCCCTTTAAGGCCTAAGGTTCCTTAGCTTAACACCCCCCACCCCAATCAGCTGGACGTGTCCCCCCAACTCCCCAGGGGTTTTCCTGAGCTCCCTTCTCAGAACGCAGCTCGGGAGAACCCCCTGACGTCTACCCTTTCCCCCCAGCTTGGTCTATGGCAGCTCCAGGACCTCGCACCCCGAGACGGACATCTTACACCGCCAGGCCTACGCGGCCCCCCACCCACTGCAAAGCTATGCCACCAACCACCACCCGGCAGGTACGGCCCCCATCCCGCCCCTTTTGGGCTGGCCCTCCTCCTGAGGCAGCTGATTGGATGTTGAAAGTTCCGCCCCTCCTAATTGGACGTGGCCCTTGCCGAGGCCCGCCCCTTGCTGTATCTCCTCTGATTGGTTGCCTTTGAGGCTGCTGGTCCCTGCTTCATTTCTCGTCGGATTCGTCCGCCCCTGCCTCGTCCCGCCCCTTTCGCTCCAATTGGCCCCGTCCCATGAGCCCCCAAATCCCACCTTCTCTTCCAGGCTTTTCCGCCTCTCTCCAGCCCACCCCAATTCTTTCCCTCTGAGTTTGCCCTATTCTTTTGGCTCCTTGCAACTCTGAATTCTTTCTTCCTGATTCCCTTTCTTCCTGATTGGCTCCAATTGTCTGGCCCGCCCTCTTTTTTATTTTGCCCCACTGCCTTATTTTACCCCCTTGTCTTTGCCTCCAAGGTTTCTGATTGGTTCCCGCTTTCTCGGGGTACCGGCAATGACATGATGCTGTCCAGTTTGACCCTCGGCCCTCCTGATTGGCCCCCTCCCTTTTTGTCTTTCCGTCTTTTTCTCTGAATCCTCCCACGTCGCGCAATCCCTTTTGATTCGTCCTCTGGTCTTTCTGAGACTCCAGTCGTACCGTCCTTTGCTCTAACTTGCTGGAAATGCACAAATTTGGTCTCCCTCCTGTCCTTACTGAGGACTCTGCTCTTTTGCCCCTGGCTCTTTCACTTCTAGATTTTTCTGCGCTTTTGTCTACCATTTCCTACCTGGGCCCCCTGCCCTTATGACTGGATTGCCCGCTGACCTGCTTTGCGGTCTCACCTTTCCCCCTTACCTCCCCTCATTCCTGTCTCATTAGCTTGGTTCTGTCCATTTTATCGTCCTTGAATTTGCCCTTTCTCTTCCCTCCCCTCCTTTTCCTGACCCACCTTGCCTTTCGCCTCTTCCCCTTCTCTCTTGACCTTGCCCTACGCATCCCCACCTGGCTGACTCTACCCCCTGTCCCCGGCTAGGCCTCTCTGGACTCTTCGACACTGGCCTCCACCACGCGGGCTCAGCAGGGCCCGACGCCTCCGTCATGAACCTCATCTCGGCCCTGGAATCCCGGGGCCCCCAGCCTGGCCCCTCTGCCTCCTCTCTCCTCTCCCAGTTCCGCAGTCCTTCCTGGCAAACAGGTAAGCCCAGCGCCGGCCCTGCAGGGCCAGGGTGGGGCTGGCTTGCTGTCCACTCTGACCCTCCGTCTTCCTCATCTCCAGCCATGCACACGCCAGGCCCCACGGAGCTCTTCATCTCGGGCGCCCTGCCGGGTTCCAGCACCTTTCCGTCCTCCTCCGCCCTGTCGGCTTACCAACACCCGGCTTCCTTCGGCAGCCGCCCCTTCCCAGTGCCCTCCTCCCTCAGCCTCCAGGACCCCCCATTCAGCCCTCCAGCTAACGGGCTCCTGTCCCCCCATGACGTGCTGCACCTGAAGCCCTCGCAGGCACCCACGGTGCCCTCTTCATTGGGCTTTGAGCGCCTGGCAGGGGGCGGTGTCTTGGGGCCAGCTGGTCTCGGTCCAGCCCAGACCCCCCCTTACCGCCCTGGTCCCCCAGACCCACCACCGCCTCGCCACCTCCCAACTCAGTTCAACTTGCTTGCTTCCTCTTCCGCCGCTGCCGCCGCCGAGCAGTCCTCCCCTCAGCTCTACAACTTCTCGGGTGCTGCCCCAGGCCCCCCGCCGCCTGAGCGTGCCCTGCCCCGCCAGGACACAGTCATCAAGCACTACCAGCGGCCAGCCAGTGCCCAGCCCCCACCGCCCCCGCCACCAGCCCATGCCCTCCAGCACTACCTGAGCTGTGGAGGCAGCTACCCCTCCATGGGCCACCGGGCCAACCTGGCCTGTAGCCCCTTGGGCGGTGGAGAGCCCTCTCCGGGTGCTGGGGAGCCTAGTAAGGCTGGTCCCAGCGGATCCACGGCAGGGGCGTCAGGCCGGGCTACGGGCCCTGAGGCGGCAGGGGGCGGTGGGGCTGGGGGTGGTGGCGGCGGTTACCGCCCCATCATTCAGTCGCCTGGGTACAAGACGGGCAAAGGTGGTTATGGAGCAGCTGCTGGGGGTGCCACCAGGCCCCCCCCACCCCGTTCGACCGCCACTCCCAAATGCCAGAGCCTGGGTGGGCCGGCAGCCGCCTATGCCACTGGGAAGGCCTCTGGGGCTGGAGGGGCAGGGGGCCAGGCCTATTCCCCTGGTCAGCCCCAAGGGCTTCTGGGACCCCAGGCCTATGGGCAAGGGTTTGGAGGGGGGCAGGCACAGGACTTGAGCAAAGGCCCCAGCTACTCAGGGGGCCCCCCACAACCCCCCAGTGGTCCCCCTCCTCCTGGCCTGGCCACATGTCAGAGCTATTCCCCGGACCAGCTACAGGGGCAACTGTATGGGGTGCAGGGCGAGCCATACCCAGGGCCAGCTGCCCACTCCCAGGGGCTGCCCACAGCCAGCCCCTCACTCAGCTATAGTACTGGCCATTCCCCTGCGCTCTCAGGCCATGGGGGTGGCTGGGGACCCAGTTCCCTCGGAGGCGGCGGCGAGGCCAGCCCATCTCACATCATTCGTCCACTCCAGTCGCCACCTGCCACCGGTCGCCCGCCTGGTGTGGGCTCTCCGGGGGCCCCTGGCAAATACCTGAGCTCAGTCTTGGCCTCAGCCCCTTTCCTGGCACCTCCAGGAGCTGGCAGCTATGCAGCCGGAGCAGGTGGCTACAAGGGCAAGGGGGATGGCACAGAGCTGCTGGCGGGCCCAGGTGGGCCTCCCGCAGAGCGCACAGAGGATGAGGAGTTCCTCATCCAGCACCTCTTGCAGGCGCCCAGCCCTCCTCGGACCTCAGGGGCGGATGGCTTGGTGGGCGAGGATGGGGCAGCGGATGCCTCTAAGGGACTTGGGGGAAGTGGCGGGGCCGGGGGACCGCCGGGTACACCCTACGAGTTGGCCAAGGAAGACCCTCAGAGGTACCACCTGCAGAGCGTCATCCGCACCAGTGCCAGCCTGGATGAGGGTGCCACTGCGGCACTGGAGCTGGGCCTGGGGAGGCTGAAGGAGAAGAAAAAAGGGCCAGAGCGGGGTGGCGAGACCCCGGAGGGGCTGGCCACCTCTGTTGTCCACTACGGGGCAGGCGCCAAGGAGCTGGGGGCCTTCTTGCAGAAGAGCCCTCCACCCCCACCTCCCACGGCCCAGTCCACCCAGCCCACTCCCCATGGCCTCCTCCTGGAGGCCGGGGGCCCTGACCTCCCACTGGTGCTGCCTCCGCCTCCCCCCCAGCTGCTCCCCTCGGTTCTCAGCCACGCCCCCAGCCCCTCTCCCAGCGCCTCCAAAGTCGGAGTCCACCTCCTTGAGCCAGCCACCCGCGATGGGGCACCCCAGCCGCCTCCACCGCCACCCCCGCCTCCGCCACCTATGCCCCTGCAGCTTGAGGCCCACCTCCGGAGCCACGGCCTGGAGCCCGCAGCCCCCAGCCCCCGCCTGCGACCCGACGAGAGCCTGGAACCGCCAGGCGCCATGCAGGAATTGCTCGGGGCTTTGGAGCCGCTGCCCCCGGCCCCTGGTGACACGGGCGTGGGCCCGCCTAACTCGGAGGGCAAGGATCCCGCAGGCGCCTACCGCAGCCCCAGCCCACAAAGCACCAAGGCGCCCCGCTTCGTGCCGCTCACCTCCATCTGCTTCCCTGACTCTCTGCTCCAAGACGAGGAGCGCAGCTTCTTCCCCACCATGGAGGAGATGTTCGGTGGAGGGGCCGCGGATGACTACGGCAAGGCCGGGCCGCCGGACGACGAGGGAGACCCCAAGGCGGGCGCTGGCCCCCCCACGGGCCCCCCCGCCTATGATCCCTATGGGTCCTACTGTCCTGGCCGGGCGTCCGGAGCTGGGCCCGACACGCCGGGCCTGGGCCTGGACCCCAACAAGCCCCCCGAGCTGCCCTCCACGGTCAACGCCGAGCCGCTGGGCCTGATCCAGAGCGGCCCCCACCAGGCGGCGCCCCCGCCCCCGCCCCCGCCGCCTCCGCCTCCGCCGCCAGCCTCCGAACCCAAGGGCGGCCTCACCTCGCCCATCTTCTGCTCTACCAAGCCAAAGAAGCTGCTCAAGACGTCCTCCTTCCACCTGCTGCGTCGCCGCGACCCGCCCTTCCAGACCCCCAAGAAGCTGTACGCCCAGGAGTACGAGTTCGAGGCAGATGAGGACAAGGCCGACGTGCCCGCCGACATCCGCCTCAACCCCCGGCGCCTGCCCGACCTGGTCTCCAGCTGCCGTTCCCGCCCGGCCCTCTCACCGCTGGGGGACATCGACTTCTGCCCACCCAACCCGGGACCCGATGGCCCCCGGCGCCGTGGCCGCAAGCCCACCAAGGCAAAGCGCGATGGGCCGCCCCGGCCCCGCGGGAGGCCCCGGATCCGCCCGCTGGAGGTCCCCACCACTGCGGGGCCCGCCTCGGCATCCACACCCGCCGATGGCTCCAAGAAACCCCGCGGACGGGGCCGAGGCCGGGGTAGGAAGGCTGAGGAGGCGGGGGGCACCCGGTTGGAGCCCCTGAAGCCACTTAAGGTGAGGGGGATGGGGTCTTCTAGGGGATAAGGGAGGAGGAGCCGGGCCGGGTGTTTGAGTATTAAAAGAAAGGGATTAGGGCCGCACCTTGGCATTTGGGGGGCAGGGGGGAATAAGGTTTATATTGCTATAATCTGTGAGGAAGTGAGTCTGAGGAATTTCTGGGTCCCTCTGACAGATCTAAGAATTGAAATTCTGGGTCTAAGCTGGCCACCGTGGTTCATGCCTGTAATCCCAGCACTTTGGGCGGCTGAGGCAGGAGAATCACTTGAACCCAGATGGCGGAGGTTAGAGTGAGCTGAGATCACACCACCACTCTTCAACCTCGGCAATAAGAGCTAAACTCCGTCCCCCCAAAAAAAAGAAAGAAAGGAAATTCTAGGTTTAGAATGAGGTAGAAGATTGGGACTTATGCTTTTACCTGCTTTTTTTTTTTTTTTGAGGCAGTGTTTCTGTCGCCCAGGCTGGAATGCAGTGACATGATCTTGACTCACTGCAGCCTCTTCCCTCTGGGTTCAAGAGATTCTCCTGCCTCAGCCTCCTAAGTAGCTGGGATTACAGGTGCCCGCCACCAGGCTCGGCTACGTGTTTTTTTGTGTGTGTGTGTTTTTAGCAGAGATGGGGTTTTACTACATTGAGCAGGCTGGTCTCAAACTCCTGACCTCAAGTGATCCGTCTGCCTTGGCCTCCCAGAATGCTGGGATTATGGGCACAAGCCACCTCACCCAGGCTGCCTGCTTTTCACTTCCATATCTCAAAGGTTGGGGATTCAGGGATTCTACATTCCTGGGTCTCGAACCGGGCTGGAAGTGAAGAGCTCAGTGAGTCTAAGTTCCTGGTCTTTTGAGGGAGGAACTCCAGTCTTGTCCTTCTAGTATGTAAGAGAAGGAGTCTGCAGGTTTGAATTCTAGAAATTTATGGGCTGGGCTGGATGCAGTGGCTCATGCCTGTAATCCCAGCACTTTGGGAGGCTGAGGCGGGTGGATCACCTGAGGTCAGGAGTTCAAGACCAGCCTGGCCAACATGGTGAAACCCTATCTCTACTAAAAATACAAAAATTATCGAGGCATGGTAGTGCATGCCTATAATCCCAACTACTTGGGAGTCTGAGGCAGGAGAATATCTTGAACCCAGACGCAGAGGTTGCAGTGAGCTGAGATCGAGACATTGCACTCCAGCCTGGGTGACAGAGCGAGACTCTGTCTCAGAAAAATTAGATAAATAAATTCACAGGCTGAGCACCTGTAAATTTGGACTTTTGGGGCTGAGGGAGGATGGGACTGGGGGCGCAGACTCCTGGGCCCTCACGGCCCGCCACTCCCATGTCTAGATCAAGCTGTCTGTGCCCAAGGCTGGCGAGGGTCTGGGAGCCTCATCGGGTGATGCCATATCAGGCACTGACCACAACAGCCTGGACTCCAGCCTGACTCGGGAGAAGATCGAGGCCAAGATCAAGGAGGTGGAGGAGAAGCAGCCGGAGATGAAGTCGGGTTTCATGGCCTCCTTCTTGGACTTCCTCAAGTCAGGCAAGCGCCACCCACCACTCTACCAGGCGGGCCTGACGCCTCCGCTCAGCCCTCCCAAGAGTGTGCCACCCTCTGTGCCAGCCCGAGGCCTGCAGCCCCAGCCCCCTGCCACCCCCGCTGTGCCACACCCCCCACCTTCAGGAGCCTTTGGGCTTGGGGGCGCCCTGGAGGCTGCGGAGAGTGAGGGGCTTGGGCTGGGCTGCCCTTCACCCTGCAAGCGGCTGGATGAGGAGCTGAAGCGGAACCTCGAGACGCTGCCTTCCTTCTCCTCGGACGAGGAAGACTCTGTGGCCAAGAACCGAGACCTGCAGGAGAGCATCTCCTCGGCCATCTCTGCCCTGGATGACCCCCCCCTTGCTGGGCCAAAGGATACCTCCACCCCAGAGGGGCCGCCCTTGGCCGCCGCAGCTGCAGTTCCAGCGCCACCCCCTCTTCCGGGGCTCCCCAGTGCCAACAGCAATGGCACTCCTGGTGAGTGCTGGGACGGTGGTCTGGGAGTGGGGTGGAGCTTCAGGGTTGTTAGGGTCACTGGATACAGCTGTACAGGTTACACACTGTTTAAGAGACACCATTCATGTAGATGGAGTAAGCTTGCCTGTTTATGAAGGGACTTTCCTGATTGGGGGTACACAAGTGTTTTGAGGAAGGTGCATCTTTTTCTGATTTCTTAGAGGTGCTAAGTGGCATACGAGGGGCCTCAAGGCAGACCCTGGAGAGTACAGGGAGACAGAGCAGGTGACAAATTACAGGGAAGGAGAAGGCTACCCAGGTTCTAAAATGGTAGGGTGTGGAGACTGAGGAGGGCTCTGAGTCAGCCGTGTGTGAAGGTACAGAAAGGTGTCTGGGGGCAGAGAGAGACTTGGGGAGGGTGATGGGTCTTGGGGGTGGGAGTGGAGGGGGAGGCTGGGGGCACAGGGTTTGGGTTATGCACTGGCTTTGGACACAGTTTAAAGGGTGTTAAAGGTGGAAACGGAGCCCTTGGGAGATGAGAGGTGGGGCTTACAGGAGGGCAGAGAGGGGTCTTGGGGAATGGAGAGGGCTTTTGAGGGGTGTAGAAAGGTGGGGAATGGGCCGGGCATGGTGGCTGACACCTGTAATCCCAGCATTTTGTGAAGCTGAGGTGGGTGGATCACCTGAGGTCGGGAGTTCCAGACCAGCCTGGCCAGCATGGTGAAACCCCTTCTCCACTAAAAATATAAAAATTAGCCAGGCGTGGTGGTGGGCGCCTGTAATCCCAGCTACTCTGGAGGCTGAGGCAGGAGAATCGCTTGAACCCGGGAGGCGGAGGTTGCGGTGAGCCATTGCACTCCAGCCTGGGCAGCAAGAGCGAAACTGCATCTCAAAAAAAAAAAACAAAAAAACAAAAAGGAAAAGAAAGGTGGGGAATGGGGAGTGGAGAGGTGAGATAGGGCGAGGCTGAAGCTGCCAGGGTCACTGCAGGAGAGAACAGCCAGGCTGAGAGAGGCTTTGAAGGGCTGGGAGGGGCCATGGCTAACGAAAGAGGGACGGAGAAGCAGCCGTTTCACGGCTCAGGAGAGATTTCAGGGAGTTAGAGGGGAGCATTCAAAAACAACAAAAAAAACCATGACAAGCTGAGCACAACGGGTCACGCCTGTAATCCCAGCATTTTGCGAGGCTGAGACGGGAGGATCACTTGAGCCCAGGAGGTTGAGGCTGCAGTGAGCCATGGTCAAGCCACTGTACTCCAGCCTGGGCAACAGATCAAGATCTTTTCTCAAACAAAAAAACAAAACAAAAGACAAAGACAAAAAGACCCCATGAGGTTCTTTTTATTTTTAGTCTGAGTCTCGCTCTGTTGCCCAGACGGGAATGCAGTGATGTTGGCTCATCGAAACCTCTGCCTCTCAGGTTCAAGCAATTCTTCTACCTCAGCTTACAGGCGTTGCCACCATGCCTGGCTAACTTTTGCATTTTTAGTAGGGATGGGGTTTCACTATGTTGACCAGACTGGTCTCAAACTCCTGATCTCGTGATCCGCCTGTCTCCGCCTCCCAAAGTGTCGGGATTACAGGTGTGAGCCACCACGCCCGAACTTTTTTTTTTTTTTCTTTTTTTTCAACCTCCATACCCTACGACCCCTCTTTTTTTTTCTTTAAAGACAAAGTCTCAGTCTGTCGCCCAGGCTGGAATACAGTAGCACGATCTTGGCTCACTGCAACCTCTTCCTTCCGGGTTCAAGCTATTCTCCTACCTCAGCCTCCCAAGTAGCTGGGGATTACAGGCGTGTGCCACAACACCTGGCTAATTTTTTAAAAATATTTTTGGGAGAGACGGGGTTTCACCTTTGTTGGCCAGGCTGGTCTCGAACTCCTGACCTCAAGTGATCCGCCCACCTTGGCTTCCCAAAGTGCTCGGATTACAGGCGTGAGCCACCGCGCCTGGCCCCTGTGAGGTTCTTAAAAGGCCTGAAGAAGGGAGCTGGTGGACAGGGGAGGGGTTAGCAGGCTGCACACTGGTGAGTTGGCCAAGGAAAGGACAAAGATGGGCTTGGAGGGACGAGGCCTTGGAGGAAGAGGTGAGAAAGCAGAGGTAGGGAGGTGATGATTTACGAGTTGGGAGGGGCGTTCAGGAAGGTAAGTTAAGAGCCAGACAAGGTTGGCCGGGCATGGTGACTCACTCCTATAGTCCCAGTACTTTTGGAGACTGAGGCAAGTGGATCGCCTGAGGTCGGGAGTTCGAGACCAGCCTGGCAAGCATGGTGAAACCCCGTACCTACTAAAAAAAAAAAAAAAAAATTAGCCGGGCATGGTGGTAGGTGCCTGTAATCCCGGCTACTTCAGAAGCTGAGGCAGGAAAATGGCTTGAAACCTGGAGGGGGAGGTTGCAGTGAGCTGAGATGACACCACTGCGCTCCAACCTGAGCAACAGTGAGACTCCGTCTCAAAAAAAAAAAAAAAAAGAAAAGCCAGACAAGGTCTTAGAGAACACAGAAATATTTCAGGACTGAGAAGGGTATTAGGGATGGGAGACAGGTCTCCTTCACAGCCACTGCAGGCAGAGGAGGGTCTCTGGAGAGACTCTGATAGGGTAGAAGGGCCACTGGGAGCTCAGTGGCAGATATGGACAGAGGGGCTCCTGGTACAGAAAGCAATGTTTAAGGGACAAGAGGAAAGGTGCCAGGAATGATGAATAACGTCCAGGCCTGATGCCCCTGTCTCCCCCAGAGCCCCCGCTGCTGGAGGAGAAACCCCCACCCACTCCGCCTCCTGCCCCAACTCCTCAGCCTCAGCCTCAGCCTCCGCCACCGCCTCCACCGCCACAGCCAGCCCTGCCCTCGCCACCCCCACTGGTGGCCCCCACGCCCAGCTCACCACCGCCGCCGCCGCCACCGCCACCAGCCGTGCCCTCGCCTCCACCGCCACCCCCGCCAGCCGTGGCCCCACCGGCTGCCCCTCCCGAGGAGCCAGCCGCCGCCCCATCCCCCGAAGACCCTGAGCTGCCGGACACCCGGCCCCTGCACCTGGCCAAGAAGCAGGAGACGGCGGCAGTGTGCGGGGAGACCGACGAGGAGGCCGGCGAGAGTGGCGGAGAGGGTATCTTCCGGGAGCGGGACGAGTTCGTCATCCGCGCCGAGGACATCCCTTCCCTCAAGGTGAGTTCCAGCCTTCTCCAGAAACTGAGCCTGATGGTGGGGGCTTTTGAGTGTTTGTTGAGCGCCTGCTGGATGGCAGGCTTGTGTTGGGAGCTGAGGCAGAATGGCTGGGCGCCCCTGGAATTCACAGTCCAATGGGGCCATAGAGATGGCGAGGACCTGCCGGCCTCAGAGGTGTTAATTTGCATATGTGGCTGTACATGTGTTGCCTGTATATAAGGTGAAGCGATTGTTAATGTTTATGCAGATACCCTGCTGTGGGTGGTATCTGCATAAAAGACCAGTTATGTACAAGCAGAGGAGGTTCTGACCTTAGGGAGCTTCTAATCTAATGGACAAGCCAAGAGGGGCGGGCTGCTTTGCCGTTTATGGCACAGTGGTGGAAATGTGAGTCATGACCTAGACTACCCGCAGATACACATGCATGTAACCCGTAAGCGTAATAGTGAATTGGGTCTGACGTGGCGGCTTATACCTGTAATCTCAGCACTTTGGAAGTCTGAGACCAGCATAGGCAACAGAGCAAAACCTTGTCTCTCAAACAAACAAGAAAAGTGAATCATTTGGGAATGCTTGTTGTGTGTCAGGCTATATCTTTTTTTTTTTTCTGAGATGGAGTCTTGCTCTTGTCACTCAGGCTGGAGTGCAGTGACTCAGTCCTCGGCTCACTACAAACTCCACCTCCCAGGTTCAAGTGATTCTCTTGCTTCAGCCTCCCGAGTAGCTGGGACTACAGGCACGTGCCACCATGCCCAGCTAATTTTTGTATTTTTAGTAGAGACAGGGTTTCACCATGTTGACCAGGATGGTCTTGATCTCTTGACCTCGTGATCCACCCACCTCGGCCTCCCAAAGTGCTGGGATTACAGGCGTGAGCCACCGCGCCCGGCTAATTTTTGTATTTTTAGTAGAAACGGGTTTTCACCAAGTTGGCCAGGCTGGTCTCGAACTCCTGACCTCAGGTGATCCACCCACCTCAACCTCCCAAAGTGCAGGGATTACAGGAGTCAGCCACTGTGCCTAGCTGGCTGTATTTTAAATAATTATCTTAAATTGTTAAATACGTAAATGCAGACCAACAGCCTGTTCACTGCTTCCAGCTATTCTACTGCAGGGGTTGGAAAACTATGGCCCCTAGGCCAAATCCAGCCCACTGCTTGTTTTTGCAAATAAAGTTTTATTGGCACACAACCATGCCCATTCATTTACATGCGTATGGCTGTTTTTCCCATGTGGCAGAGAGCTGGGTAGTTAGCTGGCCCTCAGTGGCAAAAAATAGCTCTGGCTCATCATGAATAAGGTTTGCTGGTCTCTGCTGTCACTGGACAGATAGAGTTGGATCAGAGGATTAATGTACAAGGCGCTTGATGGGATAGGTGTTACCAGCTGCCCGTGGAGTGCTCTGCGCAGGCGTGCGGCAGGGCGGGTGCTCAGGGGGTCAGCCCATTCTCACCCTGATGGTGGTACCGTAGCCAAGGCCATTCTCCATGTTGGTCACTGTCATTGATTCTACTGATGATGAGACAAGATTATTATTTGGCCCTTCATGTACAGTGTGACATTTACTTTAATCTTGGCCAGGTGTGGTAGCCTCACACCCGTAATCCTAGCACTTTGGGAGGCCGAGGTGGGCAGATCATCTGAGGTTAGGAGTTCGAGACCAGCCTGGGCAACATGGTGAAATCCCGTCTATACTAAAAATACAAAAATTAGCTGGGCATGGTGGTACGTGCCTGTAATCCTAGCTACTCGGGAGGCTGAGGCAGGAGAATTGCTTGAACCTGGGAGGTAGAGGTTGCAGTGAGCTGAGATCGTGCTACTGTCTTCCAGCCTGGGCTGGGCTACAAGAGTGAAATTCTGTTTCCAAAAAAAAAAAAAAAAGATACTGGCATTGTTGAATGACCATCACCACCATCCATCTCCAAGTTTTATATTTTTATATAAAAAGATAAATTTGGCTGGGCATGGTGGCAGGTGCCTGTAATCCCAGCACTTTGGAAGGCTGAGGCAGGTGAATCACCTGAGGTCAGGAGTTTGATACCAGGCTGGCCAACAGGGTGAAATCCCATATCTACTAAAAATACAGAAATTAGCTGGGTATGGTGACTGGCGCCTGTAATCCCAGCTGCTCAGGAGGCTGAGGTGAGAGAATCGCTTGAGCCCAGGAGGCAGAGGTTGCAGTGAGGTGAGATTGCGTCACTGCACTCCAGCCTGGCCAACAAGAGCAAAACTCCGTCTGATCAAAAAAAAGAAGGTCATTATAGAGACTACTACTAGTAGCGTTTTACAGGGATGGAAACTGAGGCTCACACAGGTAAAACATCCTCCTGACTGGGTTAGGTCTCCCTCTGTCACCCGGGCTGGAGTGTAGTGGCATGATTTCAGCTCACTGCAACTGCTGCCTCCGAGGTTCAAGTGATTCCTGTGCCTCAGCCTCCCAAGTAGCTGGGATTACAGAGGAGCCCAACGCTAGACTAATTTTTATATTTTCAGTGGATAGGGGGTTTCACCATGTTGGCCAGGCTAGTCTCAAACTCCTGGCCTCAAGTGACCTGCCCGCCTCAGCTTCCCAAAGTGCTGTGATTACAGGAGTGAGCCACTGTGCCCGGCCTATTATCCTCATTTTACAGGGAAGGAAACCAAGGCACAGAGAAGTAACGTAGCCTTCTCAGACTTCTGCAGCTCGGAATCTACACCCAGCTCTGCTGGCACTAAGAACCCATATTCTTTTTTTTTTTTTTTTTTTTTTTTTTTTGAGACAGAGTCTCGCTCTGTCACCTGGTGTGATTTCGGCTCGCAGCAACCTCCACCTCCCAGCTTCTAACAATTCTGCTGCCTCAGCCTCCCGAATAACTGGGACTACAGGTGTGTGCCACCACACCCAGCTAATTTTTTGTATTTTTAGTGGACATGGGGTTTCACCATGTTAGCTAGGATGGTCTCGATCTCCTGACATGATCCATTGGCCTCAGCCTCCCAAAGTACTGGGATTACAGGCGTGAGCCACCGCGCCCAGCCTGGGAGCCCATATTCTTATCCCCTCACTCAGCCGTGCACCATGTACGTTGTTGTCAGACGCAGCTGACCCGGCACTGGGTCGCACGAACAGGGCCCTGGGGCAGGGAGCTTGACCATCCCCATTTTACAGATGGAGAAGTTCATGTTTAGAGAAAGGGAGTCTGTTGGCTGGCCGGTACCAACCTGAGATTGGAGCCAGGGCCATCTGACACCACCTCCCAGCTGACACAGGGCAGGGGAAGGGGCCAGGCAAGGACTCAGATGCTTAAAATACAACTTGAATGTGCATTATAATGAGGGACAAAGCCCCATGCCTGAGTCACACATGCAGACCTTGGGGACTTATTTGTGGGCCTGGAGACGGGGCAGGCTGCTGGTATAGTTAAGAGCCCAGCTTTGCTTTAACGTAACTCAAATCTCTGCCATTTATTCTTATTTTTGGTTTTTGTTTTTTTGAGAGAGTCTCTGTCACCCAGGCTGGAGAGCAGTGGCATGATGATAGCTCACTGCAGCCTCAACTCCTGGGCTCAAGCAATCCTCCCTCCTCAGCGTCC
>PVKV010030666.1:0-21997 GCA_004027835.1 Alouatta palliata
CACCATACCTCTCTGAGTGTCTTGTCTACAACTGGAGGCTGTAAGGTCTTTCTCGTCTCACTGGCTGGTGGGGGTGCTCCAATCAGATAATTGATTTGAACAACTGTTTCTAAATGCTGCTCAGGTGCCACTGGCTTGTGGTGGGGCTCCAATCAGATAATTGATTTGAACAACTGTTCCTAAATGCTGCTCAGGTGCCACTGGCTTGTGGTGGGGCTCCAATCAGATAATTGATTTGAACAACTGTTCCTAAATGCTGCTTAGGTGCCCGACTATAATCTCAGACCTTTGGGAGGCGGAGGCTGGTAGATCACCTGAGGTCAGGTGTTCGAAACCATCCTGGCCAACTCGGTAAAACCCCGTCTCTATTTTTTAAAAAATACCAAAAAATTAGCTTGTGGCCACCTGGTAATCCCAGCTACTCAGGAGGCCAAGGTGGGAGAATCGCTTGAACCCGGGCAGCAGAGGTTGCAGTGAGCCTAGATCGCGCCACTGCACTCCAGCCTGGCAACAGAACAAGACTCCATCTCAAAAAAAAAAAAAAAGAAAAGAAGAGAAAAAAAAGTAGGGCCAAGTTCTTGCCATTAAGTCACAGAATCAACTTCCTTTGGTGACTTGCTACAGTAGGGATCCAGGAGAGATTTCTAGATGGAGGGACGGATGGGATGATGCCCACACTAACTGGAATAGAGAACACAGAAAGTAGAACAGGTTTGGGTAATAGGAAGTTGCCTTTTGGACTTGGTAAATATAAGATGAATACAGGACACCCCAACAGAAATGACCAGGAAATGACTGGATAGAAGAATGAAAACTCTGCAAAATATATCTGAGATGAAATATGGATACAGATTAAATTAGCTGAAACATAATAATTAAAGCCTCGGAGTGGATAAGATCTCTTAGAGGGTCATGCGCTGGAAAAAGCAGGGAGGGGAATAGACCGGTCACCCTGGGATCACCAACATTCAAGGACCAGAAAGAAGAACCAGAGAGACTATCGAAGGTGCCGCAAGGAAGTGTAGTGGCCAGCAGCAGAAGGTGCTTCATGGCCTCATCATTTTCCAACACGATGCTTTCCGTTCATCTCCACAAGCATTTACTTCCTGTTTCCTCCACTAGAATACAATAAGCTGCTGAATCTCCAGAAGCTAGAATAGGGCCCCTAGCACATAGTAGGGATCAACAAATATTTATTAAGTGAATGGATAAATAAAATCAAGCCAGGGAAGGAAAGTATTTCAAAATACGGGAGTTGTCCACCAAAGCAATTGCTTTAAAGAATCAAGAAAGAGGGCTGAAAATAGGTCATTAGATTTGAAAATTAGGTTGTTGGGAACCTTAGCAAGATCCATTTCAATAACATGTTGGGATAAAAGCTAAATGGTTATGGCTTCAGGGAAAATGGGGGTGAGGTCACCAGTTGCAAGGGAGTAGGAAGAAATGTCAAGAGAAGGTTAATTTGGAGGAAGAGAGATGAAAGCAATTAGAGATCATGTATGGACTTAGGTGAATAAGCCAGAGGAAAGAAAGTGAAAAGAGGGGAAAAGCAACAGTGGTAAAGGTGGAAAGGGTTAGGCAGCCCAGCATCCAGGTGAAGAGGTTGACCTTAATAAGCTTTGTCTGTAACAGAAAAGGAAAGGAGGAGGAGATGTGACTGCCGTGGGTGATAAGGATCTTTTTTTCTCTATGAAAGATGAGGCAAGATTTTCTGCACAATCTGCCCAGGGTGAGAGAGAGCTCATTTTGGATGTGCTGCCATCAGGAATTGGAAGGCAGCTAACCGGGGGAGAACAAAGAGATTTCATGAAGCACTAAAGACTTAGCCCAAATCAGACACCCTGGCTTCATATGGTGTCAATCAGCATGGTCATGGAACTCCCGTTAGCGATGCATAGAACCCCGGCGCAGAAGCAAAGAAAACCCAAACTGGACTCACCCGGCGTCCAGAGCATGGTCTAATGACAGGTGCCCCGGAAGAAAACCTCCCCTTCTTCTCTGCCCATAATCACAGTTAGCTCCAGCCTTAGTCCCACTGGATGGGGCTGTGTGATCCTGAGTGTGTCACTATACCTCTGTGAGTGTCTTGTCTACAACTGGAGGCTGTAAGGTCTTTCTCGTCTCACTGGCTTGTGGGGGTGTGGCGAGCAGATAGTTGATTTGAACAACTGTTCCTAAATGCTGCTCAGGTGCCACTGGCTTGTGGTGGGGCTCCAATCAGATAATAGATTTGAACAATTGTTCCTAAATGCTGCTCAGGTGCCTGACTCGTGGTTCCCCTGAAACCAGACTTCTGCCATCTTTCTTTTTTCTTTTCTTTTCTTTTTTTCTTTTTTTTTTTTTAAGACAGTGTCGCTGTGCAGCCCAGGCTGGAGTGCAGTGATGCAATCTCGGCTCACTGCAACCTCCGCCTCCCAGGTTCAGAGTCTCACTCTGCTGCCCAGGCTCTGGAGTGCAATGGCGAAATCTCAGCTCACTGCAACCTCCGCCTCCCAGATTCACCCTGCCTCAGCCTCCCAAGTAGCTGGGATTACAGGTGTGCACCACCACGCCCGGCTAATTTTTTGTATTTTTAGTAGAGACAGGGTTTCACCATGTTGGCCAGGCTGATCTCGAACTCCTGGCCTCGTGATCTGCCCGCCTTGGCTTCCCAAAGTGCTGGGATTACAGGCGTGAGCCACCGCACCCGGCTTTGCCACCTTTCATAATGCAGTTCTGTGAAGACACATCAGGCATCTACCAGGCTAGCAATCTCTCTTTTTGCCTCATGGGTGCCACATTTTTGACCTATAAAATAAGAACAATTTTCAGAGAAGACCCTAAACTCGTTCAGTATCTATTTAAATTACTTCCCCATGAAAAGAACTTCTACCGACTCTAATGCCTTAGAGATGGAACCAGGGAGAGAGAAATTTGCTTTTGTTAGCAGACTCCATAATTACATGGAGATATGTCCACCTGGGTAATAGCTAATGGGTTTTTTTTTTTTAACTTTTTATATAAATATTTCAGTTTCCTTCCCTGCTAGATTGACTTTTTTCCAATATTAATTGCCTCCATAGTCTTAATCTATAGAAAGATTTCTAACCACTGTCCCTGTATGTTTTCTTTCTTTCTCAGGAGGCTGCTACTGGATGACTTCATTTGAATTTTTTAATACCATGAATAAATATTACCTTACTTCGCGCTGGGGGTTCAGGCAATTCTCTGGAGGGTGACTGTCAACTCTTTGGCAGTTTACTTCATGAAATAGGTTACTGGGTTTTATTTTGGCCTAAAGTTTCATAAACTAGGAAAATCCCCATCTTCTTTAACCCATGCTAATTATCATTATCTGTGGGAGGGGTGTGTAGACCCTCATTTTAAAAGCTCCTTTCTACAGGCTTTGAGCTTATGAGGTCTCTCACCTAAAGGACTATTTGACAGGCTTTTAGATAACAAGTTTCCTGTCAGGCACAGTGGCTCACGCCTGTAATCCCAACATTTTGGGAGGCCATGGCAGGCAGATCACGAGGTCAGGAGTTCGAGACCAGCCTGGCTCATATGGTGACACCCCATCTCTCCTAAAAATACAAAAATTAGCCAGACGTGGTGGCGCGTGCCTGTAGTCCCAGCTACTCAGGAGGCTGAGACAGGAGAATCGCTCGAACCCAGGAAGTAGAGGTTGCAGTGAGCTGAAATCACGCCATTGCACTCCAGCCTCAGCAACAGCGCAAGAGTTCATCTCAAAAAAAAAAAAAAAAAAAAAGATAATGACTTTCCTCTCCTCATTGATTCACAGATCCCAGACGATGGGGTAACATGGGATACGATGTTGCAGCCATAAATTACTCCTTTTTCATCAGCCCTCTCCTCTGCTAATGCAGAGGGTCATCTCAGGCCCCTTTTACTTTTTAAATAAACTCTAACTCCTCATCATTCCTGAGCACATGTTCTGTTCCCTGGATAGCCCGATTTTTATTGCTGAAACTCAAGAAGCTATTAAGTCTCCTCAACCTGGCAGGGCCCCAGGACCAGATGGTGTTCTCCTGGTTCTCATAAAGCCTTTATTAACAAAATGACACCACAAGCCTCGCTGGCCGCCATAATGACTGTTTTGCCTACCCACAGAAGACCCTAGATTGGGAGGACAACCTGTTGATTGCTGTTCTTGTCATCACGGTCAAAACATCTCACCATCTCCACGTTGCCCTGAATTCTCTTCTGATCCTTTGCAGGGTACTGATCAGAACTGCTCCCTCTACCCAAAAAAGGAAAGAAGGAAGCATTTAAACTAATGAGAGGCATAAACAACAGATGACAGAGGGGGCTTTGCTGTGAACTCACCACCTCTCATACAAATTTTTAACAGTCTGGCAACGATGAGGCCCCCTCAGGAAAGTCGGATCTGTTCATTGCTAGGCGAGCATCATGGGATTTTCACGGAGGATTTGCTTTCAGACTGAGGTGGCTTTTCATCATGAGCTGATGCAACATGCCACATGTGACTCTGAGTGTCACAGCTATATCAGGGTGCCCAGGAGAGCTGAGGGAGTCAGTAATGGAATATAGAATTTCTCACCTCTGGATCACTAGTTCAAATGCAAACGGCCATAAAAAGCCGTTATCTTCTGGTGGACTCAGTGAAAGTTTCCAGGCGATATCAGCTGCCACAAATGGCACTCGCGTGACAAACACTCGGAGCACAGAGTCTCAGGGTGGGGCCTAGAAACTCAGGCTCTCTGAGGTCACAGTCGGCTTGGGAAAGCAGAAGGCTCAGACGGAATAAGTGGCCCCTTTCCACCTGTTCTGTGATCTCCATGGGGAATGGATTTTGCCAACATCAGATTGTTCGTAAACGCAAATTTCCCCTCCATACGTTGTTGGGATTACTTTTAACGTTCAGCGGCTTCACTCTCACCTAATTCTTTTGTCCATTCATGGCAGGCCCATGGAAGCATGTTTCCCTGTGGAAACCTTTCAGATTCTTCCAAAACTCAACCACCTCGTGGGGAAAATGGGTGCTGTCAGTGACAGCTACCCATACATTTTGTCCACACCAGGGAATTTTCTCAGCCCTGGCACTTTACAGCTCAGGACGTTTTCTTGCTGAATACTTAAGTTATTTCTGGAAAAATAACTTTTATTTCCGAAGAAATACGGCAGGTGACACAGAAACGTCCCTTCTTGTTTATTCACTGTCTGTCATAAGGTTGGCTCTTTTTGGTTTAACTCTTTTTCCTCTTCCTTCACCCTGTTGGGCTTCTCCTGCCCCTTTCTGCAGCCTTCTCTAGAAATACAGCCCCATACCTAGATCTCAGTTCCTGCCTTTGAAGGCAGACCTGTTCTGCTGTCAGGTGGTATCAGGACAGTGAAGCACCTGGGACCCATCCTCCCTATATCACCGAGGGTTCATCAGAAAGGCTGATCATGGCACAATGACAACATAAATTACATAAATTAGTGCTCTGCCCTCCAGTTGCACTGGCATTCTCTCACTTCTGCAGACAGGCCAGGCCTACGCCCACCCTGGGTCTTTGCACCGGCTGTTTCCCCTGCGTGGAAGCCCTTCCTATTTGCTGTGCCTTGTAAACTCCTGTTTTCTCATCAGCTCTCACCTAGATCATGGCTCCCCGGAGGAAGCTCTCCCCGAGGCTCTCACAGATTGGGGACTTACCACGTGTGTGACTCAGACAAATATCGACCTCCCCCACTAGATTGCAAGCTCCAGAAAGGTGAGACAACCTCCTCATTTCACTCCCTCACCTCTGAATCCCAGAGCTGGGCCCACAGCTGGCACATTTTGAGCATTCCGTAGACAGGAGTCAGATGAACCAATCATTTCATTTGACATCTACAACCACCCCACCAAGAGGTGATTTTTTTAATCTCCATTTTACTAACAAAGATGCTGAGGTTCAAGGAAGACAAATCACTTGCCCTATACCACACAGCATATAAGTAAGCAAAAGCAAGATTTGAACTTGGACCTGTTCTTCTCTCAGCTGGTATCGGAAGGACAGGGAAGCACCTGGGACCCATCCTGTCTATATCACCAAGGGCCCAAGATTTGAATTTGCACCTTGAACCATGAGATTCCCCAGCCCTGCTTTTTCCGACATTTAGTTATGACCCTGCTACGGGGCCTCAGTCACTAATACTGAGCTGTTAAAAAATAACTGTGAACTGTCCTAGCCCCTGATGTGTACCATTCTCGGTTGTCAGTTTAGCAGCGTGGGCTACTAGGTTGCATCTACCCAACTCTATACACGTGAGCCACTTTCACGCCTCAGTCACTCTTCCACCGAGCCAAATGAGGCCTCTGATTCCTTATACTGCATATGCCTTAGATATTCCTCATCAATATAATGTTCCCAGCCAGGAGTAAAGTGTGGCTGGTAAGGTACTGGCCTTGGATACAAAACTTAATAGGTCACCAAAATCTCAGTAAGCAAGATAGTATTTTAACACAATGTTTAAAATTTGACACCAAAAAGAAATGATAATGAGCAAAATGTCAAAATTTGAAATAAAGATAGGATGGGTGTGACTGATTTTTCCACCGCCACAGGCTGCAATGTGGCTCGACACAACATTGCTCTGTGCAGCTCTCACAGGTGAGCAGTGGCCAACGAGCTGACATCTATGAGTCATCCCAGAGCCCAGGTCACAGAGCTGACATCGATTGGTCCTCCCAGAGCCCAGGTCTCAGAGCTGACATTGACTGGCCACCCCAGAGCCCAGGTCTCAGGGCTGACATTGGCTGGCCACCCCAGAGTCCAGGTCTCAGAGCTGACATTGACTGGCCATCCCAGCGCCCAGGCCACAGAGCTGACATCAACTGGCCACCCCAGAGCCCAGGTCCTAGAGCTGACATCAACTGGCCACCCCAGAGCCCAAGTCATAGAGCTGACATTGACTGGCCACCCTAGAGCCGAGGTCGCAAAGCTGACATTGACTGGCCACACCAGAGCCCAGGTCTCAGAGGTAACATCGACTGGCCACCCCAGAGCCCAGGTCGCAAAGCTGACATTGACTGGTCACCCCAGAACCCAGGTCATAGAGCTGACATTGGCCACCCCAGAGCCCAGGTCATAGAGCTGACATTGACTGGCCACCCCAGAGCCCAGGTCATAGAGCTGACATTGACTGGCCAACCCAGAGCCCAGGTGGCAGAGCTGACATTGACTGGCCATCCCGGAGCCCAGGTCTCAGAGGTGACATTGATTGGCCACCCCAGAACCCAGGTCACAGAGCTGACATCGAATGGCCACCCCAGAACCCAGGTCGTAGCCAGGAATGTCTGGCAGCTGGCTCTAGGGAGGCCTTAGCCGAGCATCAAGAACACATGGGTATTTTATTTGCCAGTAGGTGATGGTGTTCACTCCTCCCCATCAGGTGTGGAACTATGAACCCGAAAGTCCAAGTCCTCCGTTTCTTTAAAGACTGGGCTTTTGGTTATTTGAGTAATAAGCAAATGCGTATGGCAATGTCAGATTGGGATAAAATCTTTGAAGGAAAGACAAGAGATGATGAAGAACTGCTTCATGGCATAGCCTCAGGGACCACCTCTAGCCCTGTGTTCTGTGGGAATAGCAGCCCCTGGAGACGAGGAGACCACAGTTCTAGGACAGAGGTGAACAGAAATGGAGGTTCCCAGTGGCCATGTTAGCTGGGGTGGTCAGGGAGGTGCTCTCCAAGGAAAGGACAGACAGCTGAACACCTGAAGGGCGGACATGAGCGAGCTCAGTGCTGAGGGAACGGGAGGGTCCTAGGGCTGCCATAGGCTTGGTGTCCAAGATTTAGAAGGGAGACGTGAGTAGCTGGACACAGTGACTCCGGTAGAGAGGTGCAGGAGGTGAGGCTGGCGATCCCTTTCAGGCTCTGAAGACTTTGTGAAGGACTTTGACATAACTCTGTAAGTAAGGGAAAGCCACAGAGTATTTTTGATTTTTGTTTTGGAGTTTTTGTTTTTGTTTTTTTTTTTGAGAAGGAGTTTTGTTCTTGTTGCCCAGGCTGGAGTGCAACGGCGCGATCTTAGCTCACTGCAACCTCTGCCTCCCAGGTTCAAATGGGATTATAGGTGCCCACCACCACACCCGACTAATTTTTTTTTTTTTTTTTTTTTAGTAGAGATAGGGTTTCACCATGTTGGCCAGGCTGATCTCAGGTGATCCACCTGCTTCGGCCTCCCAAAGTGCTGGGATTACAGGCCTGAGCCGCCATGCCCAGCCCACAGAGGGGTTTTAGCTGGAGAGTGACTGGCCATGCTCACTCTGGTGATGAATAACTGCAAGGAGCAGCACAGGAGGGGACAGACCCAGCAAGAGGACACAACAAGAGTCCAGGATTGGACCAGGGGTCACCAGGGAGATGGAGAAGGATAGCCTGACTCAAGACCTAATCCAGAGGTAGCCCTGATGACAGCCCTTGGGGATAGGTTTGATGTGGAGGAACAGGAAAAGGGAGGATGATCCTTGGGTTTCAGCTCACACAACAGGATGGAATTGCTGGGGTAATAAAAGACTGAGTAAGAAACAGATGTGGGAGTCGGGATTGGAGGGAAGGGACCATTATCCCATTCTCTCCAGAGCAGGGATTTTCCACCAGAGCTGAGGGTGTGACGCTAGAGAAGAGAATACATTTCTGTGGATAATATCCATACCACTGGCTGAAAACAATTACCCAAAATTGGAGTCTCCATCAATCCTCCCACTTGTGTCTCACTCATGGCAATAAAGTTTATTCCCAATAATAATGCTGCAATATTTTATTCATCATCCTTGTGTTTTAGAATTACCATAGCAGTGAAATTTATATTCAACAGCATTATTACAATTTTCAGCTACTAATGAAATTATTGTTTCTGTTTGTGATGTGTTTTGGCGCTATAATGATAAACATTTTCTCTCAAAAATACCACTGCAATGTTTATGTTCTCAAAACCTGCCATAAATGACAAATTACAGAATGCCTGTGAGCAGTTAAACTCTCTTCTTGGAAAAGCTGGGCTTCTCATTGCTATCATGGAGGGATCTGAGTCCATTAGCGAAAGGGATTTGAAATGCCAAAGGTTGAAATTCATAGTCTAGTATACTGGTCTCCAGATATTTTTGACCCTGTGTCTCATTAGCCAAATAAAAAAATAAAATGGAGCACATACCCCCAGAATGGATTAATTTATAATATAACATAATGGAATCTATTATATAATTTATTATAAATTAGTTCAACTGCACTAATATATTATGCACATTATAACACAAACCAAAAGGAACTGGAAAAGGATGACATACAAAATAAATCGACATAAAAATGCTAGTATCTCCTTCCCTCTCCCCACGGCTTTGCAACCCTCTGGGTAAATGTTCTGCAGTTTAGAAAGCACTACCCTAGAATACTGTCCCCCTTGCCTTTCCACACCCATCTGATTCTTCTCCATCCTTCTCATTCTTTAAGAGAAGAACGGATGCAATAATGGATTTCCAACTTCTAAGGCTAAATGCAGCACCCTAAGGAAAGGCTCAGGTCACAGGAGGTAGGAGAACCATTTTCATCTGTTTTAAACTTGGGGGCCTTGAGTGAGTTCAAATGAACAAAGGGCTTTGTAGTTAAGAAGACCAAGTCTGAAAACCACTGCTCTACTAAGTAGCTAGGACTTACGCTTGCCAGTTAGAAGTTATCCAGATGCTCCCTTCCATTCTCTGCATTTTTTCCTATGATCTTGACTTCTTCCAGGTTCAAGATTAAAAGTCATTCAAGGAGTCTCCACTGACTATTTATCATGTTTAACTGGTGTTGGGTAGGCTCTCGTACCTAGGGACTATATGGCCACCATCTGCAACTGCTTTCACGTCAAATAAGATTTCCAGAGGCCAAGCGCAGTAGCTCACACCTGTAATCCCATCACTTTGGGAGGCCGAGGCAGGCAGATCACGAGGTCAGGAGTTTCAGACCAGCCTGACCAACACAGTGAAACTCTGTCTCTACTAGAAATACAAAAATTATCCAGGCATGGTGGCATGCACCTGTAGTCCCAGCTACTTAGGAGGCTGAGGCAGGAGAATCGCTCAAACCCAGGAGGCGGAGGTTGCAGTGAGCTGAGATCACACCATTGCACTCCAGCCTGGGCGACAGAGCAAGTCTCCATGTCAAAAAAAAAAAAAAAAAAAAAAAAGATTTTCAGAAGAAATGGGAAGAATTCCAAGACAGCATTAGAAAGCATCTCAACAGTAGGCATTGGGGTTCTGCGGTGATTCTGCAGAGACTTCTGTTATAACCATTCTGATCTTTGCACATCAAAAAATCCAGGATAAACCCTGATAAAAATGACCAGTTGATGGTTACACAAATAGCCTCTGGGGTTCTAGACTTGGATTTACCATGAATTTACTGTGCATTCATGGAAACGTGACTCAACCCTCAGAGCCAAATCCCTTAATGCCCAAGGAGGAGACTTTTTCTCCAAAAAGAATTCTTCCAAAAGAGAAGCCAATTCAGTGTCTTGCTCTAATTTCACTCCTCCATATTCAACCTGTTTTGGAGAATCTTCCCAATCTTTTCATCCCTCTTCAAATCCCTTGCCCTTATATTAAGCACAAAAAGAGGTCTCCCTCTTTTCTCTGAGTTCCTATAACAATAATTATCTGTGCGATTTGTTTTACAATTAATCCTGGGAGGTCTTGTATTGTTGTTCTGAACTGTTATCTCAATATTGTGGGGGTGGTGACCGTTTCATACATCCCTCCAGTGTTTAGAGGTGGACCAGAAATATATGCTGGGCAGGAAACTCTTGTACATCTTCCCACAGGGGACAACATGGCTTCTGGCACACAGTAGGTGCTCAGGAGACCTTTGTTGAATTTTTCTTTCAAGCTCTTCATCGGTTTTTCCCTTTAATTCCTGTGGAAAGGAAGAACAATACCAACCTCATGGAGCTGGGCTGAGGTTCACCAGTTCACACAAAGTACAGAACGTGGTACATGGCAGGCCACAGTGGGAAACAGACACGTGCATCCCAACATATTTATTTTAGAGTGTTCATTACTTTTCAAATTTCTTGGCTAGCCACAGTGGCTCACGCCTGTAAACCCAGCATCTTGGGAGGTTGAGGCAGGCAGATCACTTGAGGTCGGGAGTTTCAGACTAGCCTGGCCAACATGGTTAAAACCCTGTCTCTACTAAAAATACAAAACTTAGCTGGGCATGGTGGCACACACCTGTAACCCCAGCTACTCGGGAGGCTGAGGCAAGAGGATAGTTTCAGCTGAGGAGGTCAAAGCTGTAGTGAGCAGAGATCACACCACTGCACTCCAGCCTGGGTGACAGAGTGAGACTCTGTCCAAAACAAAAAAAACAGGAAATTTCACACACACACACACACACACACACACACACACACACAATATCAAACCAACCAACCTGGAATCTGTTTCTGTTGACAACTCAGCACTCATCACTAATGCGGCATGCCTACCTAGCAATGACTGATGAAGACACAGCTGCTTCCCCCAGAAAAGCATCGGTTTTTCTGGCTCTCAAGATTCCCACTATTCCCAAGCAAACTAACACGATATTAAGCTAAGATCTACAATAGCACAAAAACTCTTGTTCCTTAAAAACAGTTATCAGTTCATCAGGTGTGTGTTAGAGAGACACTATGAAATGGTGGGGACAGTGACAAAGGGACAAATAAAGCTCCAGTCGCCACCCACCCAGAATGTCATCCCGCCTGGCTGCCGTAGTCACAGAAATATTCCAGCCTAGCAGGTGCTTAAAAAATAATAGTTTCTTGACCACTTCTTCTTCTGGCTTTGATTTCCTCACCTTCTTCTTCTAGCTTTGATTTGTTCTGTCTTGTAATAACCTAATTGTTTCTGTGTCCTTTCATTTCCCTTTCCGATTTGTATTCCCCTGCCCCTTTCTGCCCGTGGGGTGCTGCTGGGAGGACATGAGAATCAGACCTTACCTCATTCTTGGAGTCTAAGCTACTGCAGTCTGACTGCTGAAGAGCAAGTAAATGAGCAGGACCGTCAGGGCTACAGGCAGAAGAGAGGTACCACCACCCGGAGCAAAATTCATTCCTGAGGCATGTTACGGGAGGTAGGAGGAGGGACAGCCACCCTGAAGGTTCTGTTTGCTGCTTCAGCCCAAGGCTGGCCTCATATCTGTCATCCCCACAGCCCTGGCTATTTTCCAGGAAAAAAAAAAAAAAAGGAAGAAGAAAATAGGGAGAGAGGAAGAAACAGAAGGAAGGGGAGTGAAGGAAGAAAGGAGGAAAGGAGGAGGGGAGAAAAATGGTGGAAGAAAGGAAGGAGAATGAGAAAGGAGGGGAGGAGAGGGGAGGGAGAAACTCTGAACTCTCAACAACCTGCTCCTCAGAGAGATGGTTCTTAGCTCAAAACTATGCTGCTACCTGATTTAAGCAAAGATACAAATGCAAAATGCAGCTTGTCCCTAAAATTTAGTAGCATCAGAATGAAAAAGAAATGCTACCCCGAGTTGTGACATTTAAGTGGTCATGCATTTATCAACGTATCAGTTATGCAAAGATGTTTATATTCATTTTCTTCTTGGTCATGTTTCCTTTAAATAGAGTGGCAAAAAGTCTTTAAAAGTTTAATTAAATAAAACAGAATCATGGAAATCAAAGTTAACTGAAATAGACTTTAGAGTTCAAAAAAGCAGAAATATGAATTACATAAACAATAAGGGAAAAATAAAAGCAAATGAGTAAACTAAATAAATATTCTTGTTATCTCTACCTCTTGCTGTTTCACCTCCAAGTGTATTTTTATCTTGTATTATATTTCTAAAGACTCAAAAAGAAAAATGTCAGTAGATGACAACATGAAAAGGTCCATGGGTTGCTGAGTTAATCTAAAACCTTTAGCAGTAAGGGGGAAAAAAAATCTTCATTTAAAGAGGTGATTTTTTTTTTTATGTGGGGCTGCATGGATAGTTTTAATTCGTGATCTTACAACCATACAAAATGAAGTTCAAAAAGGTCTAACAGAAACCCCAGATAAATTTAAGATCATCTATTTCATTCCTATGTCCATAAATAACAGTTTTAATATGGAAGATAATGACAGCAACAATAATGACCTTAACTTGGGTAATCCATTTGTTGACAGCAGGTGATAATTCGGCCTTCCTGATAGTAATCTGTTTTTTGGCAAACAAGAGAGAGGGCTATCTGCCACATACATTTATTTTTATGGGGAGGACATGTTTTATAAAGCTGAATATGGGACAGTACAGGTGTGGGATTAATTGTCCAAGTTGCAAAATATGTTAGAGATGGTATGTTAAATCTACAGCACACAGTGGCCCTGACATGATTAAATGTTCGCTTCTATTAAGTAACCACAAGCCTGTATTTCCAATTATGGTGGAGAACTGCTTTCTGCTGAGTGGATTAGCTTAGTACTTCATTCTGCTGGTAGTTTTATGATCTGATATCTTTAAATTTCCCAATTCAACTCTTAGGGCTGCAAAGACAAGCTGCCTGACTTTTAAATAATATATTTCCCCTTTTAAATTTCTGCCTTCTACCATTTCCTAGGAGCGCCATTTCCTGTCACCATAATTATAATAATTTGTATGTAGTTCCTGGGATCACATTTCTAATTGAGTCCTAAATTGGTTAACCTCATGAAGTTATTAATATGCTTTTTTAACCTGCACAAATTATGTATTTGTCTGGTTGGTCAAATAACGTACATCATCACACACATTGCTTGCCTCTCTTCCTTCAGTTTTAACATCACTATTTTAGTTTGAAAAATGTATGGGTATTTTTTTTTTAATAAAACACCAAAAATTTCAGAACCCTAAGAGTAAGAAAGGAAGGTCCAGTCCAGGGACCAATGAGAGCCTAGGCGCTGCAGAATGAAAGATGACGTCACACCTGAATACCAGGAAACAGCTCATCTGGCTCTGGAACTGGGGAAGGGAGAATGTGGAAGCGTAAAGCTGGGAATTGAAAGAATAAGCAAGAATGACCAGGTCACAGAGGCTGTGCCGAGGTGTTGGAAACCACACCAAAGGCAATGGTACCCACCAGAGGGTTTTTGGTTACTGGGTTGTTTGTTTAAGAGGAAGTCTCGCTGTGTGGGGCAGGCTGGAGTGCAGTAACACAATCTCAGCTCACTGCAACCTCCATCTCCTGGATTCAAGCGATTCTCCTGCCTCAGTCTCCCGAGTAGCTGGTATTACAGACGCACGCCACCATACTCAGCTAATTTTTGTATTTTTAGTAGAGACAGGGTTTCACCATGTTGGCCAGGATGGTCTTGATCTCTTGACCTTGTGATCTGCCCGCCTCAGGCTCCCAAAGTGCTGGGATTACAGGCGTGAGCCACCACACTCGGCCATTTTTTTTTTTTAGTAGAGACGGGGTTTCATTATGTTGGCCAGGCTGGTCTGGAACTCCTGACCTCAAGTGACTACCCACGTCAGCCTCCCAAAGTGCTGGGATTACAGGCATGAGCCACTGCGCCCAGGTTGTACCAGAGGGTTTTTAAACAAGGACTTATCACAGCCAGATTTGTTTTAGAAACTTTGTTTTTAAGTGGTTCAATTAAGAGTCTACTACGCTTGCCCAAGCAAAAACCAAACAAACAAACAATAAAGCAAGAGCTAAAGTTGTTGCAAAAAGGACAAGTCAGCTTTGAGAGTCATTTCGTTGTTGTTGTTGTTGAGAGACAGTCTCATTCTGTTGGCCAGGCTGGAGTGCAGTGGCATGATCCTGGCTCACTACAGCCTCCGCCTCCTGGGTTCAAGCAATTCTCCTGCCTCAGCCTCCCAAGTAGGTGGGACTACAGGCACATGCCACCACACCTGGATAATTTTTGTATTTTTAGTAGAGACGGGGTTTCACCACATTGGCCAGACTGGTTTCAGATTCCTGATCTCAAGTGATCTGCCCCACTCAGCCTCCCAAAGCGCTGGCATTACAGGTGTGAGCCACTGCACCGGGCCCTCAGCAGAGGGTTTTTAAACAAGGAATTACCACACCCAGACTTGTGTTTTAGAAATTTTGTTTTTAAGTGGTTCAATTAGAAGTCTACTGCACTTGTCCTGGCAAAAATAAAAATAAAAAATGAAATAAATGAAAGCAAGGGGTAAAGTTGTCACAAAGAGGGCAAGTCAGCTTTGAGAGTCATTTCTACACCCAAAGAGCATACAGTCTGGACTGGAAGATGAAACAACACAGTGAAACAGAACAGTACAGGGCATGCATAACCAATGCTGCGCGAACACCACAGCAATTTAGAGACTGATGTATCTTAGAAAGCCAGGACTAGCCTCCTGGCAAAGACCAACTTAAACTTGGGAAGAAGTGATTCCAGGGATAGTGGCCTGTGTATTTGGTGAGCAAGTGAATCTGTATCTGCTTGAGAGAAAAAAGAGACAAAAGCCAGGGTGCTCATGCCTGTCATCCCAGCAATTTGGGAGGCAGGCAGATGGCTAGAGCCCAGGGGCTCGAGACCAGCCTGAGCAACATGGTGAACGCTGTCTCTGCAAAAGATGTAAAAATTAGCCAGACATGGTGGTGTACACCTGTAGTCCAGCTACTCGGAGGCTGAAGTGGGAGGATTGCCAGGCAAGCCTGGGAGGTGGAGGTTGCAATGAACCGTGATTGCGCCACTTGCACTCCGGCCTGGGCAACAGAGTAAGACTCTGTCTCAAAAAAAAAAAAAAAAAAAAAAAAAAGAGGGAGACAAAAACCACAGCTACTTGGGCATCGCTACACCGACTTGACAATCCTGAGCAGTGCTTCACATTGAACTAGTCATCTCAGCAAATCCTCTATGACTAATCCCTCTTAGATTCTCCAAAAATGTTGAGACCATCACCCCAATCATGAAGGAACAAACCCTCTGTGGTCAGTGGCATTCACAGGTGTGAATAAGATCTCAGGACTGATTGTTTTTCTATGCTGAAGACTTATCTAATGCCTCCGCTCTGACTGGTCTTTCATTTAAACGCTTCCTAAATCATGTGTCAGTAAGGCTGTGTGGATACAAAATCGATACCTTGACAATTCCTTTTTGTCTATTCTGATGACACAACCAGATTGTCAGTACTGGATTCGTATATTTTACACAGACCCTGTTTGGAATACATGCAATGGGTTTTCTGATCATTATAAAATAATAACAGTTTTCGTGCAGTGGATGCAATTCTTCCAAACCTCTCAGGAAACATGTTGGTATTTGTTAAGCTTCTCACTTAAAGTATTTCAGAGGGTAAGTCAAGAGCACACCTGTAGTTCCTTTTAAGTCTGGGTGGGGCAGGAGAAAACATGAAAAGGATCAGAAAATCCCACCATTATGCATTTCTGGGTCTACTTGGCAAGAGGGAGATGTCTGCATTTGCCAAATGTGTTCTGAGAATCTGGAGAACATTGTTTGTTCACTGACATTTATTCAGGCCGGGAGCAGTGGTTCATGCCTGCAATCTCAGCACTTTGGGAGGCTGAGGCCAGCGGATCATTTGAGGTCAGAAGTTCGAGATCAGCCTGGCCAACATGGTGAAACCCTGGCTTAAATACAGAACTAGCTGGCCGTGGGGTCGTGTGCCTGTAATCCCAGCTACTCGGGAGGCTGAGACAGGAGAATCACTTGAACCCAGGAGGCAGTAGAGATTGCAGTGAGAGGAGATTGCGCCATTGCACTCCAGCCTGCATGACAGAGTGAAACTCTGTCTCAAAAATATATATATATATTCATCCATTCAGTATAATTGAAGTCCTGAGTGGTGAGGCAGGCTTCTCTCAACACGCCCCCTGACGCTCAACAGCACCTCATTCTGAAACTTGGCATACTCCAAAGCCAAGATAAGAAGGACAGTCAGATTTCTCCACATCTTCACCAACAGTTGTCTTTTATTTTTTGTTTTATATTTTTTATAATAGCCCTCCTACCAGACGTGAGGTGGCATCTCACTGTTTTGATGTGCATTTCCCTGATGAATAGTGTCTTTAAGCATCTTTTCATACACCAGTTGGCCATTTGTGTATCTACTTTGGAGAAATGTCTACTCAAGTGTTTGGTCTGTTTTTTAATTGGGTTATTAGGTCTTTTGCTATTGAGTTGTAGGCGTTTCTATGTATTTTAATTCCTTCAAGGGGAAAGAGGAGACAAAGACTCCTTTAGCAAAGTAACAATACAGAGGTGTGCTGAAGGGTGCTATTGCCAGAAGAAAAGGCACAGAGCAGGTAAGGTGGAAAACATTAATTTTTTTTTTTTTTTCTGTAGCTGGAGTCTTGCTGTCTCCCAGGCTGGAGTGCAGTGGCATGATCTTGGCTCACTGCAACCTCCACCCCCTGGGTTCAAGCAATTCTCCTGCCTCAGTCTCCTGAGTAGCTGGGATTACAGGTGCCCGCCACCATGCCTGGCTAATTTTTTGTATTTTTAGTAGAGATGAGGTTTCACCATGTTGGCCAGGCTGGTCTCGAACTCCTGACCTCAGACGATCCGCCCACCTTGGCCTCTCAAAGTGCTGGGATTACACTTTGAGAGGCATGAGCCCCTGCACCCGGATTGAATTTATCAATACTAGAGGATTATCTCGTAAGTTTGCCTTATTTTACAAGTAAAAATCTGCCCAGTGAATAAAAGACACACCTTTCTAGAGAAGGCCCTCAGCCTCTGGCAGCATCTTCTATCTGACTGCTGCTACTTCAAGACAGCCTTCCTCAAGCCCTCCCTTAGAGACACCCTAGAATTCTCTGGAATTCTCTAGAATTCTCCACAGGCCAGGCCAGCTTCTGAGCCCCAACAGAGTCTTCTCCAAGAAGTAACTGTAAACACTCTCCTCCCTCCCCTGCCAAGTGATCCCAAGCCTCTGGAGAAACGGAAAATGGCTCTTCATAAAACAACAACACTGGACATGTCCATCATTGCCCTGCCCAGCTCTGCTGAGTACACAAAGGGCCATCATCACCGACCAGGGGCTAAGCCAGCTTCCCCCCAGACTATGGAACTAAGTGAAGCAGAGAAGGGACATGGGAGAAGTGAGACAATCAGGGAAACTGAGAAGCCCAGGGATGCAGCACTGGAGCTGAAAAGGTAATGATGTGGGAGCAGGGCTGGCAGCCATTGGGCTGAATCTTGGGCCAGGTGAGTCAGTGCAGAAAGGGGCTCCTAAGAAAGGGAGGGTCAGTAGTTTTGACCTTGCCTCTGCAGAGCCCAGTCCCACTTCACAGGAGGCATGGCTTCACCTCACTTTCTCACCTTGGAGCCCACGATGTGTCTGAATCCTCATCATACATCTGCTGTCCAGTTGAATGGATTTTCTCCTTGCAAACAAAGGAGCCTGAACAAAAACAAAGGACAGGGACCACGTCCCCAGGCTCCTCACTTTCCCCAGTTGTCTCACTTCCCCCACACATACACCCAACTCACCTCTGCTCCATTTAGCTCCTAAACGTTAGGAGGAAACATTGGCATGAAACAGTCCCAGAAGACATCCCTTCTCTCAGAACAACAGCAGGCAACGGCGGGTAGCATCTAAAGACTTCATCACCAAGCCCATCAAGCCAAACAACCATTCTGCTAATAACCAACAAAACATAGGTGTGTTTATTTAGATGTCAAAACACTTGTTTTTAAAAACACCAGCGGGTTCCCAAGAGTACACAGAGCATGCCCACTGCAGTGCGCCCTTCTCATCTACCACTGAATTCCAGCTCCTCACCAAGAACTGTGGACATCTGCCCCTCACGAGCTACTAAACTTCTGTCATGCTAAATTTTCTTAAATTTCCCCTTTAACCTAAGCAAACACTATTTTCCTTTGTAACTGGATGTATTATTACTCCACACTTTACAATAATCTAACTTGATGAAACAGCCTTGGCCCAGGAGGCTGTTTAACGTTTGAGGAGCCCACATCAGGTTGATCGCTGGCACTTCCTACCGGACACACAGATGTCCCTAGAATGCCGGTAAAGCAGAGGCAGCGGCCCACACTCTTCTTTGTTTAGGTGAATGCCTCTCCATCTTTAGTCCCTGCCCTCCCATCCATCTCTGCTGCTTTACGCAAGAGCCCCTCACTTTCCTCCTGATTCATTCTTGTTCCTGTTACAGCCCATCCTCTTTGAAGTTGTCAGAGTGATCTTTGAAAAATATAAATCAGGCCATGTCCCTCCCATGCTTTAAAATCTCCACTGGATTCCCACATCACTGAAAATAAAGTTTAAACTCCTAACATTACCCACAGTATGGAAGGACCCGGGGTCTATCACCTCTGACCTTATCTTAGATGACAGCCTCAAACTCTCCCAGCTGTGACCACATAGGGAGTTGCTTCCCGCCTGGCTTCTGTCTGGAACACCACCCAGAAGATGGAAGGTTAATCAAGACCTTTCCAGGGAGACCTCCTGTGGCCACTTCTAGTCTGAACACCCCTCCCCACATATCTCATATATACCCCATTGAAACCATCCCTATCAACTTTTTTAAATTAGGGAAGAAGGGAGGGGGAGAAACAAAGACAAATCAAGCTTGCAGCATATGCAACACGAATCATGAGGTCCACCTTCTCTCAGGCCTTCTTCCTAATAGTTGTCGGTGCCTATTGCCTCAGAATCACATAGATTCTGTTACAAGAGTATAGTTCCCTTTAACTGCTCTACAAATAAAAACCTGAACATCATAAAATGTTAACTTTTCCCTTTGAGATGTTCTTTCAGGTCCTGCATATCAGTGAAACTACTGACATCAGCTGGTCTGCAGGACCCCAAAGGAACTGACTCACCAACGAATGTAGTGTCCATGCCTCAATGATTTCCTGCCCCTTATCCTAACCAATCATGACCCCAATTTTCTAGCCCCTCACCCTCCGTGATCTGCTTAAAAACCCCAGCCCAGAACTCCTTGGGGAGACGGGTTTGAGGGACTTCTTCCATCTCCTCACTTGGTCCCCTGCAGCCATTAAATTCTTTCTCTGTTGCAAACCCTGCTGTCTCAGTGATTGGTCTATTACTGTGCAGCAGGCATAGGAAACTGTTGGTCCTATAACACTGTCTCTGTCACTGGTCATTATCTATCACATCACCTGGTCTTTTTTTGTAATCTTCATAGCACTTCTCACTTTCAAAAATTATCTTGTAACTGCATTCAATTTTATTGTTTTATTCTGTCTCTACCTGGAAGATTATAAATTCCATCAAACACAAGGCCTTTCTTTCTTTTTCACTGTTGTATGTCCAGGTTCTAAAATAATGTCTGGCACATAATAGAGCCTCCAAAAATATTTATTGGAAGAACAATCCTCTGGCTTGAGTTTGAAAGAGTTACGATTTTCCAGGTAGTTTTGCACAAAAGACTTTTGTCCTCCATTTATAAGTCTCAAGTACTAATTTCTACTTTAATATTACTTTTTCTGCTGATAACAGAAATAACAGTCATCATTTGATTTTGAAATACAACTCAATATTAAATACCTAAGTAATCTGCATTTATTATAGGGCAACCAAAAAAGAACTGGATATTACCTCTCTCCTATAATTGGATTGTATTTTCTGAAGAATCATGTTATTCTGGAGTTTTACCTTCTAATTTTCTTTGCTATTATATGTTTTTATTCCCTGCAAATAAATGGGCAAATTTTTTCCCATTTTGTGTGCAAATCAGGAAAGAAATATTTAAATCAGACCATAGCTTTCTAGAAATGGCCTAACTGGTACATTTTAGAGCATATTGCTTCTCAACAAAGAACTAAATGTGTTGTTCATAGAAAATATTTTATTGAAACTTACCCCATCACCAATACGGTCTGTGAAAACAAATCCAGAAGAGGATGAAGAAACAAGTGACTGGGTCCAGTGGACATTCTGGTTCCCCAAAAATGGTCTCTTGTAAACATGATTAGCATCTGTTCGTATGTGCCACATCTGTCCGTCTCTCTCCCTCCTTTTATACCAGCATTATCATGATGGGCTGTGTTTGCTTCCCACATGCCACCCATTGTCCTAAGCTTTGTCTTGTATCCACATGTATTAACTCCTTTAACTCTTAAAATAACCTCAGAAGGTAAATGTTAAAATGTCCATTTTACAGATCAGAAAGCTGAGGATTAGTAATGTGCAGAGCTGACTGCAACACACAAGACCTTCGCCATCACATTATACTTGGATTTCCTTCTAGAACTTCCATATGGAAAGATTTTTATTTAGAAGGGTCAAAACTTTAAAGCAATGTAGAATTATTATACAAATCTGCCTAGGAAAATATAACTGTTTCAAAGATCCTTCTCTCCCCAGTTAAAAAAAGGGGGGGATCTAAAGTCTGTATTTCTCACCAGTAAAAATGATGACAGTATTAATAACCACCTTGTTGAATTCATCATTACAAGTAATCTTTCTTTCTTCCTTTGATTTCATAAACACTGCGTATTCAGTCTGAGCCAGATGCCTACAGACATCTTTGAAAACAGTATTTCATCATCTGAATATCTGACCATTTAAAGGAAAAAAAAATAGCTGTTCCAAATTCCTGCCTTTATACATGTTTTCAAGGCTCAGTGGAAATGTACCTCTCTGCCTCTTGCTGTCCCTCAAATAACCACCCACAGATGCCTCTTCTGTTAAGACTTTCTCAGAAACCAAAAACTGTCTAAGAAAACAATTATTTATTTTCAGAACTCTTCTGAGTCTGCTCAAAGACAAGAAACTACAGAGAATTTGATTAGAATCACAAATAAGATCTAAGAGTAACAGTAAAAGAAGTTAACTAAGCTGAGATAATCAGCACTTTGACTTGGGTTTCTAATCTAATAAAACTTTGAGTTTCATTATTTTGTTTAATCTACAATACCCCTTGCCAGCATATACCATAAACTTTGATTTGATGTTTGCTTAAAAATGGATACTGTTTCTATATTTGTATTGCGTCTTACTGACTGGAATCAAGTTCACAGACAAATAAGGATTAAGGATTTTAACAGTTTCTTTTTTTTTTTTTTTTTTTTTTTTTTTTTTTTTTTTTTTTTTTTTTTTTTTTTTT